>JANSTS010013578.1:0-103503 GCA_026546915.1 Sylvicola fuscatus
GGACATTTTCTGAAAAATATTACGTGTGCCAAAACTTTTTTGAGTCACTGTATATTGTAATGATAAAAAAAGTTTCTCAATTTATATCGCTTAAAAAAATATGTCCTTCAATTTATGTTGCTTAAAATAATAACTAGTTATTTTTATATTAATTAAACTTTACTGCGTAATGCCTAGTATGCAGTTCATAAGTACAAAATTCTCCCATATAAAATGTATAGAGAATTACTTGACGTAATCGAATTCTAAAATTACTTATACCCGTTTACTTGTGTGGTATGCAGTTCACAAATTACTTGCAGCGTAATATCTATTTGAGAGATATTTGGGCAAATAATTTTGACAGCTTCTGCTGTACTTTTCAGCATCGTACTAAGCATTACTAAACCAAAAAAAAAAATGTTTTTTTAAATTAAATAGTATTTCAAATAAATGTCCTCCTACATTACATCCTTCAATTTGGTTAAGTTTGGTCGAGCCGTTTAGGAGCTATGACCAAAATGTACGCACGGACGGGTGTACTGACATACATTTTTAGCCAAACAGAATTTTTTTGGTTCAGGGAATGTCAAAACGCGTACCCTCATCATTAGAATGTTTTGTCCAAAAGTCGGAATACGAGAGCACATATACTACGCTTTTTTTAAAGAAAAAAGCCCGATCGGGTAGGTACGTATGTTACTAACAAAAAACATTTCGATTAGCCATAGCATAAAGTGTACCACGTCCATTTCGCTGTGGAGCATAACATATGTTAATGGAGCAAATAATTCGAGTGACCACGCTTCTACAAACATGAGTCATGACATAATGCACATAAATTGATCCGATGAAGATGTTCCAGCTGTAAAAGAGGACCTGAGTAAGTCGAATCGCCATCGTGCACAGCAATTGTACCACTTTACAGTGAGGAAGGATTTTTGCAGAATAGTTTTGTTTTGGCCACTATCGATGATTACATAATTCTTCTCTGCCCAGAAAATCCAGTTTCAATTTTGGATTTATGAATAGATTGGCATCAATTGTTTTTGTTGTAAAAACAATTAATAATTTAATGACATAACAATTTGTCCGTTGAAGCGTTTGTCCTCCACACATTTGCAATATGAACAATATGGTACAATATTTGCTTAATTATTAACTTCGTATTTGTAATGAAAATGAAATTTTTGATACATACAAATTACAATTTGTACTTGCATCATAGAATATAGTGGCCATTTTTGGAAGATCCAATGCATTATATAAACGAACAACAAATTGTTCCATAACCAAACAGGAATAATTCTCTATTAATTGTTTTAAAACATTAAATATACATAAACTTTAACCTTAAATGTGGCAATAATTTTGTGGTGTAATTATGTGATTAATGAACGTTTTTAGTTAATACGAGTATACGTTATGCGTTATATACGTTCCAATCGGACATTATCGTACTTTTTGTTCTTCAAAAAAATAAAGAAAGTAAGTAAGTCTTTGGACTCGACAAATATTGTATATTGTAACTCGAGAATTATCTAAACAATGATTGCGAGTGCGAACTGCGGAAACGATAAATAACGCCAATAATGTGTCTGGCACAGTCGCAACGATAATATTTCAATACCGATCTTTCAGGGTCACTTGACGGGCATTGGATTTGATTGGCCCCAAAATATCACGCCACTTTTGTGTTGTTTATTACAAAGATGTAATATGTATAACGAATTTTTGTCTTATTAACAAAATGTTGTGATTTTTTTGGCAGTGACTTGTGAGTGAAGCTACCATAGTAAAAAGAAGTAGAGTGATAAGTATTAACCACCACACCAATAATATGACACTGCCATTTGCCGAGAATTTTTTTTTTACTTAAAAATGGCATTTTTTATAAATTTCACAGCATTCGAAAATTTAGTTAACCTTGGTCACTGTTTAGGAGTTGTGGCAAAAACGAATGTATGTCAAAAAAGTAGGATAACATTTTCAATCTGCTGGGTATGTATATACGAGTAAACTAAAAATGATTGTAAATGTGGATTCAGCCCTACAAAAAAAAATCTAATATTCAATGGCTTTTAATTACTTCATATAATGTCATAGCTTAATAGATGGACAGGTATTTCGAATCTGAGTTAGCCCCATTGTCTGGTTTTCCATGTTATTCATTTTAATGACGTGATACAGACAGTTTTTATGTCAATCATCAAATTTGAAATTTGTTGTATGTATTGACATAAAGGAAATATTAACGATCCGTTTCAGTAAATTATTCAAAAATGCCTTATTTGGCAATTGTTATGTTACGCTGGGTGTAGACAAACTGAATTGTCAAGTCGGTAGATGCAAGACTTATCTTAAGAAATTACAATAAAATGTTTTTTTAAAATTCCTATCCATTTCTCGATAGAGTAACAATCTGATTTGTAATTGTATTGAAACGAATTAAAAATAAACACATAAATGTATTTTTTATTTTAAGACTTATATTCTTTGAAAAATAACTGGATTTTACGACTTATTGACTATAACATTCATATTAGGAATCAAAATGTTATCAGCGTATTAAGAAGCATCGCGTTTTTTATATTTATATTTTTGCTTCTTTATAACGTTTGAGCGTGTGGCCAAAACGCTTTAATAATTTTCTCATACTTTAATTTAATTTTTTTTTAAACCTCCCAAGAGTCAAAGGCATTATTATTGTCTCACCTACCGCGATAAGATAAGATTTTGAATTTGAATATACCAGATTATCCGTTTAAGTAGCATCCGTTTATAAGTAGCATAACTACACTACGACAGCCGCCTCATTTATCGACATAAGTTATGTTTCTTTTTTATTGTATTCATCATATACTTATCTTGTTCTCAATTTATTTTTTATGAGCACTGTTAAACTGGACCTATCGAATAGACGCCGCTCCGCGCCGTAGAAAACACTTGAAGTTCAGGAGATATGACAAATGCAAGTTTGTATGGTTTTCTTATCGTAAAAAGTAAAAACTAAGCAAAATAAAAACGGTAACAGTAACGCTCTTTCGATAATTTTTATTAAAGCAAAGCAATGCTAATCTGTAATTGATTTTCTTACAAAACAAAGTAACTTGTGTAGAATACTTTTTGGCGGTCTGATGTATGAATGGTTTCAATGAGATGTTAGCCTAGATTGTTTATCAAATAATGTTCGTGCAGCATGTTGCACACAGGAAATATATTCATATCTTTCATCAATCCACATTCCACATGCCATTATTTTATCTTATGACAACCTCTTGGAGAAGATTTACGGCTTAGTGTGGTTTGAGTCAAGCGTCGATGACATTTTTGCCTTGTGACGATTTCTTTTAAATTGCATTTGTGATGAATGAAGGGTTTAAGAGGTTAATCAACAGAAATCCTAAACACATAATTTGTCAGATTCTTTAGTGCATAACACTTATGCTAGATAAAACATTTACTCAATCTTATTTTATTGTATTGAAGACGATTAGTTTTTGTCTGGCTAAAATTGCTTATACCCCTTTTACTTGTACCGGTATGCGGTTCACGAATTAATTGCAGCGCTTTGTAGCGCTTTTTACGTACGTAATATCTATTTGAGAGATATTTGGGCAAGTAATTTTGACAGCTTCATACAAATTTATGAGACAAAAAAATTACTTTGCAGCGTCAACGTAATATGTGAATTTTAACTGCTACGTACTAGGCCGTGTCTAACGGGTAGTTTTAAAATGAATAAAAATCCTATATTAACGTATGGATAGTGAAATTTGGACAAATTTCAGTAGGCCTGTAAAATTAAAGGACAAATAGACTATTTGTCAGCTCTGCTTTTGTTTTTTTTTTATGGAGAATTATTTAAAAAAAAAAATTATATCAATCAAAAAAAAGTTATTGTAAAAATAGAGGAATATATACATACGTGTATATAAGCACGTTTTATAAATTGGGGATTCACCGAACTATATAAATACTAAATCTAATCGCATTTACGTGTTCACGGTTTCGCGAGAACAAACAGCATGTTATTGTAAATTGTATAGCTTACATGAAAAAAAGCACAACAGCTAAACAAACACAGATTGACAAAATATGGCTGTCTCAACTAAATATGTACAATGGTCAATGTACATCTTCATTTTTTATGAATTCAAATGTCCTATGACTTCAAATACCATGTAGGCTGTGACTCAACCGAATTGTTCCCGCAACGCCTTAGTACTTGCGTACGGTTAAGATGCATAAAATGAAGATTTATGTTTAAGGGAGCGATGAGGCTTTAAGAAATTTGTATGTTTCTTTTCACATTACACTACACATCGCAACACATTTCCGGATTATTTCTGTAATTCGATCCCTTTATGAGACGACTAATTAAATTAAATTATATTTGTTTACTTTTGCTTACTTATAGTAATGCGTTTGTCATTGAACAATGTTATTCTTGAAATTCTCGATCATTTGTAGATTGAGTAATGAATAGTAAGATATTGTTAATTAATGAATGTGATGACAAATTAAATGACATTTCGCAATACAAAATTGAAAGACATTGGCAGAAGGGACTTGAAGGTCACACATATAGTTAAGAATGTATTAAACTACATAACAATGCTGTAACATATACATACATAACACATACAACTTTTTTAGAAGTTATCTGATTTTAAAAATATACATTTTTCAGATTCCGTTTCGATTGCTAATGCTGCTTTTTTGAAGTGGGAGAGAATGGAGTCGTGGTTTTACTTTTGAAAGGTGGAGTGGGAACTGAAGAACACATATGAAGACTTATATGATTGGTGCAGCGTGCACAATGCACAACAGAACCGACAAATTTAAGCATTCGGCGCGCCAACCGAAACTCTTTGGATCAGAATAAGAAGAAGAATACAAAAATTTGAGGCGACAGGTAAAGACAATCAGTTTTACAGTTACAAACATTAGAGTTTACTTGCAAAAAGATGAAAGTGCAGATGAATTTTCAAAGCAAGTTTTGAAATCGGCAAATTGCAGTTGATATTTCGAAATGTATTATATTTCCGAACATAATGCATATTTTCGCTGCAAAAATCAGAGATATCGACGATCTTAGTGCGAAAATTCAAAATTTGATTCCGGTACAGCCAATTTCCTTGAAATCTCTTGGCACTATTATTAAACAGGATGAAGTTGTTAACTATCCAACAGAATGTTTAATTTCGTTTCATTTGCTGGTGAACTGTATTGTTAAGCAACACGTCTTTGGGAGTACTCCGTGCTGGATGTATTAAATTGAAACGCAAAAACGAGGATTGCCGCATGCCCACGATCTTATTTGGTTAGTCGAAAGAATACGACCAGACCAAATAGACAATATCATATGTTATATGTGCCCAGATTCCTATTGTTGTAATTACGAATATGATTCATGGACAATGTGGCACTTGCTTGATCGATGGCTAGTGTTACGTTATCCTCGTAAATTGACGGTGAAAACCGTCACTGGCAGGGATGGGTCGATCACCCGATGATAACAGTCTAACTATCACAACGAAAGTGAAATGAAACGATTTCGTGGTCCACAACAGTTGGATTGTTCCATATTAGCCACTTCTTTCCAAAACTTTCAAGACCTACACAATTCCCCCAGCTTCTGGTGCACGGAATCGAGGCAGAAAGGGTTGATAAAGGCAGGCAATCTTCTTTTCAATCACATAACCAATAAAAAAATAAATAAATGGGTAATACGAAATTGATTGACTTTTAGGCGGTTCGCCTAAAATCACTCAAATCATTAAATATACTCAGTTTTTAAGGCAACCTTCAATTGATTTACGCCATTCGTCTTTTTCCTATGCATGTCTTGGCAGAAATCAGAATACCTCAATGAACAACCCCGTCGGCATTTCGAATGCATTTTTCATATGTTTGGACGAATCCAAAAGTGCTTACATTTTCTGAGATCCGTGTGGTTCTCGCTTAAAAAGAATTTATATAGTTTTATCTAAATCAGCTTGGCAAAGTGTCGCAAGTTTAATTTGGAAGATCTCAGCGAAACGCTTCGGTATGAAGGAAAAATCAACGGTTGTGTGCATACATTTGAGTTTTGACCGATCATTAAATACTTGAGTTTTATGTGTACAGTCGAACTTCTATACAACGAAGTATTCTTTATCGACGAATTCCCATATAGCAAATCTACTATACTCTGAATTTTTTTTACGCCAATATCTCGAATTCTCAAGCGCTTTCAATCTCCCTGTTATAACGAATTTTACTTCGGTTTTTGTTTCTTACCAAAACAATCGCAAAAATACATTTTTTGTTATGTAAAATTCAATGAACAGAATGTCTAGTAGTAGCGGTAGACATATAAGAAGACTGTTACGTATTCGTTAAAACAACGATATCATCTTTTACTTAACAATCTTTATTCTTTGAATACAATTTACGACAGAGCGGGAATACAACTTCGGTTAAAGTTTAGGCCTAGTTAACTTAACAAAGACTTGCAATGAAAAGGTATTCGCAAGAAAAATATATGCAGACAATATTTCGACAATGTCTTCTATGTATTTTAAATAAAACTTTTGCATACAATTCTATGTTACAAAGACATGGAACCTGCTCGAAATGAACCAAGTCCTGATTAGCAGAATTGATGAAAGATCTTAAAGAAAAATTGTCTCTAAAATCTACTTAAATGAATCGAATTAATAAACTGTTGGACCTGGAAATTGCTATTAAAAATGTTAAATATTAACCCGTTTGCAAATTTTTTAATTTCCTTTTCGTTGCAGAGCTTAAAAAAATAAAACATCCGAAAATGAGATATTTTTCTCATTTCAATTCATTTAGAAGTCGAGACAATTGAAACAAAAACAACAACAAGCCCATCCATATTTAAAAAATAATAAAAAATAAACTATAAAAATAATTTTTAAAATGTTTTCATTATCCTTTAGATGTAATAGTAACGTTTCAGCAAATAATTGGGCACAAGTAGCTTAGTGCATCCGATGTGTGCCTACGACCGCAGCCGCAACGCTACGTCAAAGTACGACGCGACGCGACGTCGACTGCGCGGCCGCGTTATTGCTTAAGTGTCAAAAGATGTGTGTTTTTCGACTACTTAGTCGAAAAGTTGGGCTATTGGGAACGCGTTTTAACTTTCAAAATCAAAGCAAATTTAAAACCGCAAGATTTGATTCATCTCAAATCAAGTAGTAAGTAAGTGTACTAAGTGTACTAAGTATATATTATACTTAATGATTTTGTCATTTTCCGACTTGTTTCAGGTTTGAGTCACAACTATTTCGCCATTTTTTAAACAGTCGCCTAAATATAGGCAATTATATTTTTGCAGATAGCTAGGCGAATGTCCAAGAAACAAATTACAAATTTTCCTACTTCTTATAACAAATGCATATGTATCTGCATGCTATTTTAAACACGATACCAAAACAATTAGAATTAATAAGTAAAATGTTTCATCACTCTTGATAATTGAATAAAAAAAAAACACAATTACAAATAACTTCTAAAGACTAACAAACGATAACTTAAAAATATGTTGAGATAATGATGTCGCAATTTTGTCACATAGCACAAACAAATTAAATGGAATTGCCACAATTGGGGGTCACTGGCGGCAGAACCTTCCAGCGTGAAATATCGCAAAGGAAGGCATCATGATTCGCGTGTAAGGTCAAGAACGTACAATCATTCAATGAGGCGAATGTGTAGTCACTAGTCCGTAGTCACTATAGTCACCCACCAACACAAAAGAGAGCACTTATTAATATGGATAATTTATCGCGTTCGAATTCGTCTTAATTTAGTTGGCACATTAGCACATTTTTCACACTTATCTTTCAGTTAAGCATTTTATAAGCTAGATTCCTGTATATTGCCTGAACAATGGCCAGTGCCAAAAGTATATGTTTGTTTTCCTGTTAAGTCAATATTTACTGTATTGTATGGTCATAATGTAACATACTGAGACTCATTATGCTATTACAGAACATGTTGTGGCCCTGGAAACTCATCTCAGACCGGTTCTTAAATCTTCTTCTATACAATATATGGCATATAAAAATGGTGGCAACAATTTATAGTCACTGATCAATTAAGAACGGGTCGATTTGGCTCAACTTTTATTTTGGATGTTCGTAATTGCCAGGAGGTTGCTACGGAGGAAAATTTTGGAAAACCCCTCCGGAAAAGTCGGGAAAGACCGCTCAACAAAACAAGGGGAATTCGTAGAAATTGTTTTCAAACAAGTTATTTTTTTTGGGATTTTATTTGCAAAAAAAATTTGTTTGCCAGATCCAATTTGACGTAATAAATAAAATAATAAGTCAGAATATCCATGATAATCAAACGCAAGTGGTGGACCGTGCAGAAGAAAATGTCCTGTCAATTGGCTTCCAAGATCATGTGATTAAACGCCTTCTGATTGTTTTCTTTATGTTTTTTTATGTTTGTTTTGTTTTTTATGTTAAATCCATGTCTAAGCGAGATATTGATGAAATAAGGTCAGAAATGTTGGGAGAAGTGGTCAAAATTGGACTGATCGGATGCGCTTCGTAATTATTAGTTTGGTGTAGTTTTGTATGGGAATATTTTTTGTTTAAATTAGTATTGACATTTACATTTTCATCAAAGTTGTTGGTCTCATTAAGGCCTACAATAAAGTACTGAAAAGGAATAAACTTTTTTAAACTTAGAGAATTGGAATGGCGTGGATGAAAAGAATAAATTTACTAAAATTCATAACACTGCTAATTATACATCGGAAACATAATTTCAAGGCATTTTCAACAAACAAAAAAAAATTCACAATCGCCTTAACTATCGACTGAAAAATTAAACAAATTGACACAAATCCAACATTTATTTAAGTGAGTGAGTGTTGGATTTGGCTCAAGCCAGGATCAAAAACCGAGAAAAAATTAATTGGATCAGTACAAATAATCTTAAATATTTTTTAGAAATATAAATTTAAATTTGTATTATTTATTATTCGTCGCTACAATTGTATGAAGTTATGTACTTTTCATTTATATAATTACTAGATCGGCACGAAGCACAATACTTTTATATATGAGAATGTTATTCTGTAAACATTACGAAAGTATCTTGTAAAAACTTGCGTACTTAGTAGTTAAACGGACAATTAGTTAGACAAACTTTTATTTTCATCTTTTTACGAATTCATTTGTTTTCTCCACCTTTTTTTCAAACTTGTTTGACGGATAATTTACGTATTTTTTAATACTTTACAAACATTTTAGATTTCAATCGATTTTTCACCTTTTTTGTTACTTATATTTGTAGAAAAATGCTGCCAGAAAATTCTAAAATTCAGCTATTAGCCGACAGTCACTTGACTTTCGTCGTGGAAGCCAGCTTGCCAGTTACTACAGCATAATTGCTTTAACTTTAATGCTTTAATGCGATGTGCTTCTTGAGATTCATTCAATTTAAAAAGAATCAATTACGTACCACGCCTTTTTATTTTGTTATCCGAATTTTTTCACACCCTCCGAACCCAAAACAGTGGTTGAAAAACTGTCAAAAATGTATGTCCGTACGTACGTTGTGGCCATATAGAGCTTGATAAAACTTGACCAAATTTAATTTTATGATAAGGGAGGAAATTTACTAAAATTGTTTAATATTATTGTTTTTTAAAGCCTAAGCAGCTATGTCTATCTATTAAAAATTATTTTTTAAAGTAATCTTCCTGTGCTTAATAATGCTTTTGGAGTTTTATGTATACAAACTATTGCGCCGGATCCTATATACCTAATTGTATATAATGAGCAGTTTTCATTACAATCTTACAAATTTTTTTAGCTATGTTTTAGCTCTGTAATTGGTTCCTCATCATAGATTTCATAGAATTCTGAATCTGCCGTTCTGATATTGTTACTTTGTAATAGGTTGAAGATGATTTATCAGCATCCTGTTTTTTCTGTTAACGGACATATTACGTACCGACATACATTTTTGGTCGTTCAGACATTTTTCCTGACTAATTTCGGTTCAGGTGTCAAAACGTATTTGTTCATCAATGGATTTTTTTGTCAAAAAAGGTCGGATAACAAGAGTACTTATAACAATATAAGAACACATTTTCATGGAATTTTACTAAAAAAAATAGTAAAAATTATTATTATTATTATTATATTAAGTATAGTTATTCAAAAAATATATACGATCAATTACAAAAGATTCAAATAATCGTAAAGTCAATGAGTTTTTTTTATTGATCACAAAACTCAATGAATTTATGAAAAGTTTTTTTTTTCTTCATATCAATGAACAAAATTTATTTGTTCAATGTACAACTCATCGGTCAGAAATTAATAAATTTTTCATTGGCTCAATGAACATTTTCATTGTACACTGGCAAGATGAAGAAAGAGAAAATAATTAACAAATAGCACAAATATTTATTTTTGGAAAAACAGTCTTGAGCCTAGGTTACAGACTCCTAACGTTTTCGAAAATACGAAAATCCTAAGAATTTCTTTATAAATTTGAAACACCCTGTTTATATTAGTTATGAAAACAAATTGGCTTTAAATAACGGCAGTTCCTGGCAAAATTTCGTTATCGACGAACAAAAAGTATTGTACGAGCTAGAAGCACGAACGTCAAGCCAACGCGCAATCTCATCTGTCGACGCGACGCTACGCGACGGTTCGTTTATCAGTACTGTAATTATTAAGCGCTGCGCCCGCATTCGACGCGACGCCCCACAAGACGTTAACGGTCCAAGTGCACGATTCTGGAAGCAGCAAATAACAGCAGTAGCTTTCTGGCCACGACTCGGACAGTACTTGTCTTCTGAATCCTGATTAGCTGCTGGCCCTTAGACCGAACAGGCCGACTGTTGTGCCACCATTTGGAGTCTGTGTGTGATTACAGTGAACCGTTCAAAAAAAAAAGTGCGTGCAGCGACAAACACCAACATTTTAGTTGAAAAAACAAGTGCACAGGCAATTAGTAATAGCCAGAGCCATGACAGATTCAGAAGCGTCTGTCGGAATCGAGATGACAACTTCGCGACTGGAGCGTGAGGCGAAAGCTAAAGGTTTGTTTAATCACTCGAGGACCTCTGCTAGGCATAATACTTCTCCAACTTGTTCCAAAATGCAAAGTGTACTCATTACTTTTTTGACATTCCACAAAACATATGTCAAGATGTTGAAACGTTTACACATCGATCGCTGATAAGACGCTCACATAGAGTCGATTCATAATTACCAAGTTGTTGTTGTCGTCGTATGAAGCTGGACAATCTGATTCCATCTGGTTTTGTTTATAATTAAACAACAAATGATTCCTCTCCGTGTGTTGGGAATGAGTCATTTGACCTCGGACTGCACGTTAGTCCTTTTTTTTTGAGTTGCAATTACTAGCTCTTGATTTTGTTGTGATTCTTGTGAAAATTGATTCGGAGAATCTACTGGAAATTTATGACGCAGACTTGAGCGCGTCTGAATTCTGGGCGGCTTATTTCCACACCAAACTTCTTATTGTTTATTATTGTAAGCGAGTGTCGAGTTGTACAATTAAAGAAGGAGAGGGAGTAGTAAATAGAGGGAGAGTCTAATTTGGCTAATTTGGTAACGAGTTGCGTGATAGCGTCCGAATTCCGAAAGCGAGAGTACGTAGGAATACAAGCAACTAACAAGCGTGCAAGTGACACTGCCAATCTTAATGCTGTGGATTAAAGAATAAGAGACAAAATTCATAAATGACTAAAGTGACCTTTTATTACGCGTGGTGTGGCAAACAGTGGTAATAATGTGGCAATGGGCTGATAAGTGGTGTGGAGTTCAAAGTCACTATCATGCACTCAAATTGCAGCATCTTAAGATACACGAACAATATGCAAAGAAAACGATTGATTCTGTAACAAGTCTAGTGTTTAGTGAACACGTGAACGCCTGCAGCTTTTATTGATTGTTATCGAATTGGAGATGATTAGGAGATTTTAGGTAGTTCACAGCTATCATTTGGGAATATAATATCTTTGCCTCAAGTAATGGTAACAATATTTGACTAAAAGGTGAGATTCATATTGTGTATTGAGTTCATATTTTCCTTATTCTACGATTTGTATGCTACACATTTCCTTAAATATATAAGTTGTTACAAAAGGATAAACAAACTAGTTTAAATTTAAATATAATAAAAACAATGTAAATGCTAACTGAAATTTAAATTTGGAATTAATTGAATTAACATTTTATACGATTGCAAAAATACATTTATACTTAACCATACAATTTTCTGAAGATTTTGAACACATTTTTAAGTTAAAAGTATAAAGAAGGCAGGCGATTAGGCGTATGCAGGAAGTATACAGCCATTATACAATAAATCTACTTATTGCCACAAAGATGAAAGCGTAAGGCCGTCAGGGTTCGCGTTCGGGCGCGTGCAATTCATAAGCCCAACGATTAACTAGATTGCTGCTGATAGGCCTAGTCATTGCTTATTTCTTTATTATTTTAAATGAATCTAAATTTGGTAAAAATGTTCAAACAGTCTCACAGAAATGGTTCCATTGAATTGACGTTTTTCCAGCGAAAGAGTAAAACGAACTAGAAATTAGTCAAAAATTATAACACAATTTGATTGTTGACAAAAAATTAATTAAATTTTTATTGATATTTGACATAAATTAGCAGGTCAACGTAAACTCACTTACTCGATTTCATAACCGATTTGTATACGAATGCAGTTGACGGGATAAGGTGTAAATTTTGATGCGATATCTGACATTGCTTAAGCTCACTGGAGATCCTTATATTAGTCATGTTGTTAAAAAGAAGAATTAATTAATCGGTCGATAAGCTGTCAACATGTACAGAAATTTCGAACGAAATTATCAAAATGACAAATATAAGAAATGTTTACTTCTAACTTATCATGATTGTGACTTAATCGTAGTTTGATAAGGTCTGCTCACTACTAACAGAAATTAGCCAATTTCAAATTGAAAATCAAGCCGTTATTAATGCCAATTAAACGTTTAGCCAAACAATTGGTTAGATAATATAACAATGCTTCCATATATGTATGTGATTACAGCACAGAAAACATAAACACCACGCGATTATCTCGATCCGTTCTCAAAACGTAAAAGAAAGCTGGCGGGTGGCATTGGCAATATAATAAACTTATCTTGACTGTCACACGCGATTAACTTTTGTTTTAAACACAGACGGTGATTTGATGAGGGTTGCATTTTTATACAAAAGAAGGTGTAAAGCTAAGATTCGTTTCGTGTTTTCCAGTAACAGTTGCCTCTGAAATGGCGATTATGCAAAACACAACTCCTTTCGAGCAGTTGCCTTTTTACAGCGCCATAATTGCGTTATGACGCGAAATTCGCACAAATTCGCTATCCTGATAACTGTTAATTAAATAAATCGATTTCAGAACTATTATCAGCGAGAACAAAAAATCGGTTATTTCCGGAATTATAAGTCGAGCTTCCAACAATAGGAACATCCGCCGAATCTACAGTGAGTGAGTTGGCTTCTGTGGCTCCGGTCTAGTCGTGATAACACTCTCCGTGAATAATTTAACAACTAAATACTTTGTCAAAAAGGAATTTACAGTTTCTTAAGCCAATGAAACGATTTTGAGTTGCCAGAAAACATATCATTTTACCGGGAAAAACAAGAAAATTGCCCACACTTAGAGGGGTTTTCCCGACTTTTCTCGATGGCAACAGAACTTGTCTGCTTAGCACAGCTCTCCAGTTGCAGCAAACTCATATTACCGGTATTTTCGCCGATACACGATATGACATCACTAATTGTCAGGTTCCACTTTGGCAAGGTGCACTAGATTCGTGGAAGCAGAGCCACTGTACACAATTCAGGTGCCGCACTTGACACTTACTTTCACATTTTATGCATCAGCGGTTTTACACGCCCAGTGACATACAAATGCCGGTTTTGAGACTTACCATAAACGACTTGAGAACGCATCATGATGTTGATTGATCGGCTGATTTGTTTTGTGTTTTTGTTTTGGTATTGTTTTTGTATCAGCTGGGATTCCCCAATCTGGAACCGATAAAATGTGCAGTTTGTTTTGTAACGACTCCTGCATTTGGCTGGCGATCGGATGCGTTTCCGTGATGAGAATTAGCTTCTTCATAAATTTGAAATATTCGTTGCTCTGTGGAAAGCAATTATTGTTTGTTAATTTTAAAAATTTGTAGAACACTTTTGGTTCTGATACTGAAATGGTTTGAAAGACATTTATTTAAAAAGTAAAATTTTTGGAGAATCGCATAAGACATTAACAGAACGAACCTCATCTGTCACAATAATTTTGTTGTAAACTATAAAAATTGGTGCCGCAGTAAATGTGGAAAAGTGCTGAAATCAAAACTTCGTATTTAAAATCCCGAAGAGCGCCGAATATATTATAATAAATTGAACTGACCTAAACGAAAAATGCAAGTAAAAAGAGAGGCAAACAGTGAAATAAATCAAGTTGATCTTTTGGCCGTTTCGGTACAAAATTAGAGAAAGCAGCCTACAGTTACAGCACAGTAAACAATTATAGTAAAAGTAAATTTTGTCTCGAAAGATACTTTGAATCTATTTCGGGTGATGTGTATGTACATATGGCGTTCCAGAGGCTATCTAATTTACAAGTAAAGTCAAAATTTGCTCCGAAGTTGCTTCAGAAACTTGTGAGATTACGTAAATGTTAAATAAGCTTGTGTGCTAATTACGTTAGGCAGAATGTCTTGACATTGCCGAACCAGGAACATAGTTATAATGGAAACAATGTCAATTTTTGCCAATTGTCATTTGTGCGCGGTAATAAGTGATACTTCAGAGAAATCGTATTCAGACTAAAAGCTGACAAGCAGCGCGACGCGACGCGCGCCACTTACTTCTCAACTTACGCGGGGATAGCCCCAGACGGCTGGGCTTTCAGTAATTATATCATTGGAACCATCAAAAGCAACTACAGCTCGGTGCTCAGCCAGTACTCAGTAGTCTGGACGTGAAAGAGTGTCGATGCACGCGCGCCGAGTTTTGTGCTGAAAATTTGCCGAGTTCCGACGCGACATCATTTTATTCCAAACTGATTATTTTGTGTTTATGATGACAATTTACAACATTATGCTCACCTAGTGCATTTCATATAAGTGGCTCAATTTCGTGTTTTTGTGTGACCAATAATTTTGTGATAAATTGCTGATAAACTTTAAATCGACAAAAAACGTTAAAATGAAAGGAAAATGTAAGTATTAGTATGGAGTGTAATATTTCACCCAGAGAATGACATTTGCCGCATTTTATACGCATTTACGAATCGTAATGTTGAAATATTTAACTGTTATGTTTTTACATTTCAATTTTGTTGTTTGCTAAAAACTGTTTTCGTTGTTCATATGTAAGTACTTAAAATCACATAAATTTTAAGACCATATACAGGAAGACACAATTTTGTATTTCATTTAAAACACATTATGCTATGATGTATGGAAAAAACCATGGTTTATCTAAATGCCCACCACGACATCTCTGTACCACATTGCAACCAAAATTTTCATCACTTTTCACATAAGTTTGGCTGTATTTCATCAATAGCACGTTAAATGTAGATTTTAAATTGATCAATTGTTTTTAGATTATCAGCGTGAACTTGTAGCTTAACATGCCTCCAAAAGAAAGAAATCACAAGGCTGACGTGTACACGACCTAGGAAGATAATTTTTTTAATTTTTTCTCAATTTTGTTTTCTATTAATCGATTGTTGCGGTGGTGGCAGGAGGCACCGTCTGGTTGAAACCACATATCCTCCAGATTATTCTCAATAACAGCTGAAACATAATGACTGTAACTTTTCGACCATTTTCTTCAAAAATCGAAAATTTAACTAAATTATGCGATTGTTTTCAAATATTTTGCTTTCGAATATTAGAACGTGAACACTTTTTGTCAATTATCAATCTATTTAAATTGAAGACTCTTTCGTCACTTAACAACTGTTTACAATCAGTAACGCGCTGCCAAAGACGCAACTCGTTTACGTATTACCACTGAAGATTCTATTTTAGAATGTTGTGTACATTGAATTCAAGATTTGTTGGATACACATTCCGATTATAATTAACAATAGTAAGTTAAGAAATTGTGTTCAGTATATTTTCTTGTTCTGCAAAGTGTAACTGAAACATAGAAGTCTGCCCCTGAAATGCTATGTTATCCCGAAATATTATGTTATTTTCGATGTTGTTTGGTTGGCTGGGTAGAGAAAGGTAATCAAGAAACGGGACGTTAGTTGAATAATTTTGATAATTCCAACATTAACCGTTAAATAAAAATTTAAACAAATTAATTACTAAATTTAACTGAAATCGGATGTTGTAACCTGGAGTAAAGCCTGTCGACTGTCTAGGTTCTGTGAACCCAATGCCACCACTGAATGAAGACGGATTCAGACCTTTGATTTAATACCACTGTACTAGTTTCAACAAATTTCTTTATTATGATTTTCCTAATTGTTCCCTTACTGAGAAACCAAAAGTTTCAATTTATGTTGTATTTTCGTTCTGCTTTTATAAATTACAAAACTTACTGTTTTTTTAGCAGAGGACAACTCCCCTCGTCTAAGGATTAGCTAAGACACTTGCACATTGTATAGTAACGTAAAACTAAATAACAAAAAAAAAGAATCAATAGAAATGTTTTAAACATCATGACAGAACAATGCAGATAAAAAAAAACAATTCCGTTTTTATGTTAATCAAATTAACAGTTACAAAAAGTTAATTGACTTTTATTTTACTTAATTGTAATAAATATTGTGGAAGAATTTAAAGTCTGTATTGGACAATTACTTCAGACACACTTCGGCTGTCCGTGACATTCATTTGGCATATACTTATTCACCGGGAAGATGAGCCGCTTATGTCAATAACTCGAGTACTTAGCTCTAACAGACATCCAAGCCGGCTAGCTACTTATTTGTGCTTTAATGAGCTTTACCTCACCATTTTTTGCGAAAATAAAGAAAATAAATAACACATGAGTTGCATGGATTAGAGAGACAATGCAGTGGCAGCTATCGACATGATTTTATTGCGACGAATAAACTGCATGTGGACTAATTATTGGATATTGCCCACTTGAGGTTTCAATTGCCAATCGTTATGATGTGAAATGACAATGTGCATTGAGGCTTGTTTGCAAAGTGCAAACTCTTTCGGTAAAAATAGTCGCTAAAATGCCAATAAGTAGAGGATAGCATCATGAACCGGAATAGTTTATCGGAACCGGGTTTTCGGTGCTAGAGGGTACCCGGTTCTGAAACCAGTGCTGATGTAAAATGGGTCGGCTAAATATATTCAATTATTTATAAAATACAAAAAACTCCTTGTCCTTATTATATGTCTTCTGATAAAAAGTGGGATCTCAGAAATGATAAAATATGGTAGAAAGTTATTCAGAACTTTCCTTATTCCTCACTCGGTATATCAGTTAATGTCTTTGGTATTAAATGATTTTCTTGCTTGATGATTTTTCGGTTAAATTGCTCTTTAAGAGACAACGCCTCTGCATCTTTCGATCATTTTTATAATACAATAGAAACTAATACAATGACTGAGTCAAAATTTATTTCACCACAGTCCTGATTGCTATTGTGAAAATATTGCAGTAAAGCAAGAGAAACCGGGATTTTTCTGTATTCAAACCCGGTTTTCGGTGCAGTCGAAAGATTGCAATTCCCGAGTATCCGGTGCTGGATTCTCTAATAGAGAATTTCGTGTGCATTTGGGGAGGTAAAATCTATACTTCATTAACCTTATGACACTTTTCAGATCTATGAATAAAAACAAAAAAAATGTTTTTTTGAGGACCTCCAAATAGTCAAAAATTGCCAACTTGACCACTTCTTCATGCGAAAATGTTTTCACACGAATTTTTTTTCACTTTTGAATACAAATAATTATAGGAGGAGGCTTGATCTGGACTTTAGGGAGTATGATTATGTTAATTGTTTCGAACCCATATCAGAAAGAACTCTCGGCACCCATCTTGCAGTCATTTTGACAACCCAAGATGGTTATGGGTTCTTCATAACCATCTTGGGATGTCAAAATTCAACACTGTTATAGTACCATCGTTTCTGCGATTTGTGTTTTGTTGAAAGGACACACGCAAAGGTCGTCTTCTGGTGACTGTGATCCTTGATTTTAAAAGGATAAGACTCTCGTAAACAGATCATATTCCTTTCAAAGTTATTGAATTGGTTTTCTCTGTTTAGTGGGCAATTTTTTGACGGCACTAACTCATTTTTCTCTATTTGTGCCGTTTTTTAGTCGATGTATTTTTTTTTTACAACAATCGATTTTTATTTTATCAATCGATTTGACAATGTGTCATATGAGAAAACAAAAATCGATTTCATTCCCAAGACAGTAGGTTTCCGCGAAATACATCCTCTCTTATATATTCAAATAACTTCAATTATACCAACATCAATTGGACATTCAATATTTGCGTTTATTCAAATGACAATACATATATGTTACAATTATTGTCACCTATTATTCTCTTACGTACCCACATACTGATGATCAATTCAAGCGAAATAAAAATGCATCGTTTAATGCAACCGTCTGTACGTCATTCACCCGGTGCTGAACTTGAACTCATGAGAAGTTCATTTTGAATGTAATGAAAAACAATTTTCTGATCATTTTTTCATTGTGTTATTCAATTTCAGCTGAGGCTGAAGCAGCAGCCAAAGAGACAGACCCCGTGCAGCGAGCAATGGGTGCTCTTGGGCCATGGCACATCTTCACTTGTTTTGTGATCTTTATGCTGAAATTCCCTGTGGCATGGCATCAGATGGGCATTATTTTTCTTGCCCCGCCAGCATCATTTGAGTGCACAAACTCATCGTACGACCGATGTGCCAAGGATTGTCCTGGCTTGGAGTATGACCGTACCATTTTCTCGGAGACAATCATTACAGAGTGGGACTTGGTGTGTGACAAAGCGCAACTCAGTAACGTTTCACAGACTATTTTCATGCTGGGGATTCTAGTTGGCAGTCTTTTCTTTGGGACGCTGGCAGATAAGTGAGTATACTATAAGTGCATTTTTGATGTCCTTTTGAAACCTTTTGAAATGTTATAAAATATTCAGGTACGGACGTCGAACTCCGCTGGTTTGGGCTGTAATTATTCAGCTTTTCTCCGGCGTGGCGACTGCCTTTGCTCCATGGTTCTGGCTATTCTGTGTGCTAAGATTCATTACAGCGTTAGTCACTGGTGGCACCATGGTTACTAGGTAAGAATATTTGTTTCTATTAATTAGAAAGTAACCTAACAATTTTTTTTTTTTTTAATAAATATAGTTTCGTACTGACAATGGAGATAGTTGGCACCAAATGGCGTGAGGTTGTCTCTGTCATCTATCAGATTCCTTTCAATTTAGGCCATCTTACGCTTGCCGGCTTCGCATATTTCATCCGCGATTGGCAGTATCTGCAATTCGCTCTATCAATTCCATCAATATTACTTGTGTCCTACTACTGGCTGATACCTGAGTCTCCGCGTTGGCTGTTCACTATTGGACGCATAGATGAGGCGGCGTCGGTATTGGAGAAAGCAGCCAAACGCAATCACTTGCCCACCGAAAACATCAAAACTAACCTTGAAATACACTACAAAGTGAACTCAGCGGACAAGCCGACGGCCAAAGGCAATGTTTTGGATCTTGTAAGAACGCCAAATATGCGCGCCAAAACGCTTTATATGCTGTTCAATTGGTTCGTGTGTGGGCTAGCATTTTTCGGCGTCGCCCAGTACATTGGCCAGGCGGGCGGCAACATCTTCTCGAATGTGGCGATCTCGGCTGCCCTTGAATTACCCGGTACCGTCATTTGCATTTTTATGATGAAGTACTTTGGACGCAAAAAGACGTTGATCGCGTCCAACACACTTACTGGTGTGGCGATGCTGGCTATCGCTTTTGTGCCGGAGACATCGTCATGGGCGATAGTGACGTTGGCGTCGGCTGGCCTCATCGGCATGAGCATTTCATTCCCCACAGTCTACCTGTATGGAGGTGAGCTATTCCCGACTGTTATACGTAACGTGGGAATTGGCATGGCATCGCTAGTGGCACGTATTGCCGCCATGATTGCGCCGTTCGTGGCCGGTTTGTCAGCTACACAGCACTGGCTGCCGGCTGTCATTTTCGGAGTGACGCCGCTGGTCGGCGCGGTCATGGTATTCTTTTTGCCAGAAACTCAGGGACACCCGCTGCCTGAGACCATTGAGGATGGCGAAGCTTTTGGCAAGAAACCGCACAAAAGCGCTAGCATCGAAAATGGCAAATAATATGGATGGATTAGCAATTTAGACGTGCTAGCTGGCTCTATGTTTACTTGTTAAATGTTTCCATTTAAAACGAAATACCATTTTAAAAATGTTCTAACTAAACTTCATCCTGCTGAGTTTGGCTGTCACCATATAGTCAGCAATTCATGTGGAATTTGTTGTCATTATGTGTATTATTAATAAAACAAACCATTTTAAGATATAATCGTTGTAGAAACTAAAATGTAAGATGAAGAAATTGTCTTAATTGACAATGCAATTTCCAAAATAATTGTTTCTATGATTTAAGGCCAAATCAGTTTTTTAGCAATTAATTTGTGTAATAATATTAAAATGTAAATGTTATTTTAAGCTGTAGCCATCATTCACTAGATATTTCAGTTTTTTTTTTGTAATTTCTTTTGAAGTTGAAGAAAGTTACGCTAAATGAATTCCTTTTTAAAGCAAAAATTTTGTTTTCTTTATCTCTTTAGACATTCAATGACACTCGCCCATTTACAATCAATTTAAAAAACACTAATTACAATTGATGTGTTTTTACTGACATGATTTGCTCATAAACAAATAATTGTAATGTTGTGTCAAAATATGATTATTTTATATTTACAGTTGTTAATGCAATTCTATTGGCAAATTTGAATTTCCCAGCAGTCTAGCAATTATAAATTAGCAAGTAGCAAGAAGCGAGTGAATGTGTCACAAAACATAAATTTAGGGGTAAAAAATGGCTACGCCTACATGGCAATGCTTGGCCACTTTTTTGTGAGCTTTTCGAATTGCTAAAGCTTTTTCATTTCAAAATACAGTTAACAGCCATTTATGCTAAGAGACTAAAAGTTGAAAAATATTCGAACTAAAAGTTGAACGCAAAAACCAAAACGTCACTTTAATGAATTGGGCTATTAACTTAAGTAAATAAATACAACTAGAAGCGTAGCTGCCAGTAAGGGGGAGAAAAATCACTGAACAAAGTGCGAAAAGAGATTAGGCGACCCCAAGAACGGTCGAGAGTGCGTGCAGTGTTTTACAATTTCATGGCACAATTGGACGCAGTGCAGAGCAATGAACATTTAACTGGAAACAGGGTGTCGCGTTTGCAGCTACAATAAATATTCACGTATTTCATATGCTCGAATATTTCCCTTTGCTTTTCAAAAAAATAAAAATAAAAATTTTGAAAAAAAAAATTCTAATGGAAAAAAGTGGTCTAGAAAAAATGTCTGCAATCTAAAATCTCTGTTTGTCTGTTGCCGTCGCCTGTTCGTCCCATGTCCGCGCGTTCGCGTTTCTGAAGCGTGTTTTCTTTACATTTGTTGGTGGTAATAAAATTTTAGCGCTAAATATTTTGACAGTTTACGATTGCGCACCCTGTGACAGTGAGCTTGTGTTGATATATATGTTTTAGTCATTTATGGATATGCGGTCGCTGTGCCGCATCAGGAAAATAGCCATAAATGTGCAACGCGAAATATGAAACGCTGAGCGCAATTAAGGGCATATCGATGTGGATAGTCCGAAAATAATCTATTGTGATTAAACAAGCAGTTTTCAAGCTTTACAAACAAAATATTTAAAAAATGAAACACTAATATATTGTTTTTTTTTTTATTTCGGCACAAAATTTTGAAATAATTGAATATTTTTTATTGAAATTTAGAATTTCGTTGGTTGTGTACTTAGACGTAAATGTCAAGAGATTGTCTTTTGTTAAGTGGCTGGAATTATTCATCCTAATTAAAATGTCAACATCAAAATTAAATACTTAGCTAGAATCGCCGATATTATGAGTGGTAAGGTTCATCCTGAAGTCTGAGTGAGGAGCAAACAGAATAAGTAGGTATATGCAAGCTCACTTTTGACAAAAAGTGAAAGGTCGAACGATATGTTGACAAAAAGCCAGGTTGGCGGTTTGAGAACTACCAATCCACCCATCGCATTGGTGCAAAATTCAACCATCAACACACTGTCCTAGTTAGCGCGCCCTTTCTGCCACCTATAAGTCCAAAATTGATTTCAGTTATTTTCAGATGTGAAGTTTTCCTGTGGCTTTTCATGCACAGTTTAGCGGTTTTCCTATAAGGCTGTACATTTTCGCGTCGCGTCACCAAGCTCGTGTATTGCAATCTATTTTGCTTGTTGTGTGCAAAAAGCGCTCCAACGTAAATTATATGTCTAGTACCGACGAGTAGTACGTTCCGTTCTTCTGTGCAGCGCTTCAGCTTGAACACAATTCGTTTATTGAACGCGCCACAAGCCAAGCTGGTGTGCAGTCCGAGTACACGCTGAATCTCTCAGCGCAAACACGACTCCACATAAACCATATCGCCTACCAATATAAATATAAATACGTATATATACATATGTGGTCCTCACTCCAAGCGGAGTAGTCCCATATATGTACTTTCATGGAAGTGGGGCAGTTAGTGTTCGACAATGCCGCGAATCACTTGTGATGATCGCTGGTGAGACTTGGTGGTTTGTTGTGTTTCGCTACATTTCTGTGGTCAGAGTTTGTTTGTTATCGGGTTGCGAAGTGTATGCGGATTGGTGTTAGTTCAAGTGTTCTGTGGTTCTGTAGCTTAGTAGCAGGAAAACACCATAATCAATGTAAGGAGTAAGGAAAACACGGGGTATAGACAAGTAATTGTTCAGCCGGTTGAGGTCCAGTCGCATCCCCAGCTAACGCAAATAATTCGTTAATTGGGTCGTTAAAATCCATTGACTACTCGCAGCGCAGGTCGAAAAACAAAAACCACAAAAAAAATAAAAACAAAACAATTTCGCCATGAATGAAACAACTTGAGTAAACATTACGTTATTTACTCGCCATAAAAAGCCACATTCGTTGCTCGGCACGATTCCTTGAATTCCTCTTCAGTCGCTCCTAATTGCCCTAATTGCACTCATCTAATTTATTGAGGCTCCTTTTGGTCATAGGCTTGTCATTTCTTAATTTGCATTGATCAAGATGACACTCCGCCTTTCGATTAATTTGTAATTAAATTTGTGGCGCTGTCAAAGTGCGACTGGCGTCATATAGTTTTGGGGAATGTTTCAAATTTATTTTATTGCTGGCTCAGGCAAATTAGGCACCAATTTTCTACCACATCGGTCAGGTTGTAGCCATTTTCAACCATGGGGAGAGAGATTTTCATGGCCAGCCGGTGAACCGTTCCACCACTGTGGACGTGTCGCCCGAAATTTGTGTGTTTGTTTGCGTTTGCTGGTGAAGGGTTTTCGGTTTCTGGAGTTTATTAGAAGTTGTGTGTGTGCAAGAGTGTGAATCGTTTGCTGTGATTTTTGCATTGGGGGACGCATTTCCGCTCTACTTATTACGGTAGATTCGGCTTTTCAATCCATTCAATCCAAGGCATTTCTACCACTAATTTAATTCAATATATTTTACGAAAACATAAATTTGGAAAAACAATTTCTTTTGTACTGAAACGTGAATTATACTCACGATTATTCCGCACCCACGAGAACTGATCATATGATAACGAATACGAATTCGCCCAAAAATCAAGCCAGGCCGATCTCCGAACACAAAACATGATCATAAGGTCGGTCGAACATATTCTGTGTGTTCAAATGATTTGCGAATTCTTGTGGCAGCCGTCAAAAGAGATTAAATTGCGCCTATCCAAAGATAAAAACTTCATTTGCACACACTAAGAACATTAAACAAAAATGAATTACAAGGAATTTGGAAATAACCCATCGCATGAAGCCGCACGACATTGAATTGAGACAATCGCGTTTTAATTTTGTGCTAATTTGCGATACATCAGTCACAAAGTAAAGAAAACAAAGTCGTTATCATGTCACAAAGCTTTTTACCTTAACAAGATCTTATTTGGATTTAACTTTAAGGCAAATCTTTATTAAGTCCCAATTTTTCAATGCTGTAAAGGTCTAAAGTGGAATTTCGAGCACTTTGCACCGATTCAGAACACCGAACATCGTTTTGTTTTGGTAAAGTATCGTATGAGGTTAATTTAATATTGGCTACTACTTTGCGCTAAACTCAATGTCTCAGAACGATGATTTTCGCCTGGAAGCATGTAACTGAGCCTGACGGATTTTATCTTAACCTGTCGCACTTTAATTTCGCTCACGGTGTACACGATTTGATTGGAAGTTGAGTCGTGTGTGAAGTGTTGGCTGTCGCGCTGCAGAATCAAATTGGAAATAAATATTGACGCAACGCACACATTGTATGCGTGTGCTGACTGCTGAGCTGTTTGCTAATGAGGACCGACAAATATGTGTATACATATATGTGCGTCTTTTGTTTGCTATCGGCTAATAACAGTTAATAACAAGTGATCTACGAGTATGTCATTGATCACAGACCACAGTCGTATGTAGTAGCTACATACACGAAAGAACATTGCCATATGTGGAATAAATTATGGCACATTTACGCCTTAGACGATAATTGAAATTCGGTCAATATGTTATTAGAAAATATTTATCTCACACGAAAATTTGACATATTAGTGTCTATTCCCCCGCAACGACACCTTATTTTTCACACAGAAACTAAAAATAACTGAAGAAGGTAAACAGTTTCTCTCTCGATAAACGTAACTGTAATTCAGTATGAGATGAGTGATGAATTTACAATACTATTTCTAATGTTGCCGACCAGAAATCAGTTGGTCAATTTAAAACAAAATTTATTTAAACTGCTTTAAACAAGCGTCAGCCAAAATTTTGTAAGCTAATGACCACGCTAAAGATGTTGCAACACCACCAAAATATTTTTTAAAATTGTTTTTGTCTAACAACAATAGATTTTTGATTATAAATGAATTTTTTGACCTTGACAATTTCAGCAATGTTGTTGGTCTTAAAGCCTACGTTAAAGAAATAATTACTAAAAAGTAAACGGTTGAAAAGATATAAAAACAAATCAGAATTTGATCCTGAAATGTTAGGTTAATGACATTGACACATTTTTTAAAATGCTTGTCTTACTTAGTCCAATAATTAAGTAAAACATCATCATACCATAAAGTTTAAGGGTGATCAAAATAATGATCATGTAAAAAAAATTTTTTTTGGTTATATTTTGATATTTGGGCTAGTTTGATGAATTTGCAATGCGAAATAAAGTATTTTTCTTTAAAGTAACAATTACTTTATCACCAAAAAGTAGTTGTACTGTATTTTTGCGAAATAAAAATGGTCACCGTACCTAAGTATATCACATACTTTTGGTTATGTTTGGTCAAGCCGTTTAGGAGCTATGGTCAAAACTTTCGGACAGACGCGACGTACTGACATACAGCATACTACGCATTTTTGATCGGACAGAAAATTTTCTCGACTATTTTTTTGGGCTTAGGGGGTGTCAAAACTTGTTTCCATATATCGTTTTGTTTGGAAAGAAAAATCTGCTTTCTGCGTGGAATTTATGATTTTCTTTTGCTTCATGAATCATTTTGGTTTAATTTAATTTTATTCAAAGTTGCAAAGTAAAAAGGGATAACTAAAACTGTTAGTCAATATGACAACAGAAATTCCAAACAATTTGTATCAGCATTCTGTTGTGCAAAAATAGACGCGCGGGTTAACGACATGATATGCTACCGCATCCGATTGCTTTAATTCAATGGACTTCTTTTTGACTAGTTCGGAGCAAAATTCGCTCTCACACTGCACCAGATACAACCACGCAAGTTCACGTTAGTGCCACCTATTATTCCCATATGTGTTAGGCTAACATATGTAGCCTGTTGATGCAACGACCAAAGAATATGAACGCTGGTCATTAATGTCGCATTGAAAGTGACATATCCATTTGCAGATGCGCACACATCGCATAGGGTAAAAGGTTCGTACACTTGTGAGTTGTGGCTAATCAAGCCACTCTCGCTTCTGGTTGGTTTTAATCATTTGGATCAATTAACTCAACAAATTTGCATATCAATTTGTTTGCGAATTGTTTGCTTATACTGTAATACATAATAAAAAAGAGATGGACAAAGAGCCTACGAGAGAGGGCGAGGGAGAGAGTGAAGAGCATTTGCGCCAATCGTGATAGAAGCGACAGTTTGTCACAACAAAAACATTTAAGCAATGCGCTTTATTTGCATTCATTTAGCATAATTAATGTGCTCCCGTTTTAGTATTTTTCTATTCTACAATTCAGTACTCATATTTATGTTCATAGTTATTGTACTTGTTGCAGATTTCAAGTGAAGATTCGTATGTGTGACATAAGTACCATCAAAGTGTTATCGCCTTTAAAATCAATAAATCTAAATAAATGAACTAAACGTGTGCTAATAAACAGTTGACGCGAGTTTTTCCAGCGAAAATTACTGATGAGATAATATGAAAAGAATACAACCGTCGAATTTGTAGTGTTACAGCATTCAAGTGTAAATATAATTCGTTATTTGTGAGTCGACATTACACAAATCATATTTATATTGTTGACAATTCCCGCTGAAATTTATAAGTAAGTCATGTTGCAAGATAATATCGCGTACAGTGTAAACGCATCGCAGCACTAAGTGGAAATCAGCTATCGAGCCAGAAGTCAATATTAGTCTTCCGGCGAGTGCGAAACCAACATAGGTGGACAAACAAGCAGTTAATTTTCTACCGGTAAATTCGTACAAAATGAAATCGTCATAGTCACAGACTGGACCGTACGAAAAGGAGCGGAAATCCTTTGACGCCGTTGTGCAAACGTCTTCCGTTTTTGTCAAATGCTTAAATACTTACCAAATAGTTGTCAAGGAAAATTAAGTTAGTGTTTAAAAATGCTGTACAGTGAATGCACCATGGAGGAGAAAACAGAGAATGGTGAATTCATAGCGTTGCTGGACAACGCTAAGCCGACTCCGACGATCTTCCTGAAACCAGTTGGCGAAGCGATGCACGGGAAATGGTCAGGTCGAAGAGAAGAAGATGGTAAGTTGTTATAAGTATGTTTTATTAAATTAAAATTAACTAGTCGAAATCGCTGAACAGAAATACACGCCTTATCCATTCCTTAATCTTTGGTAAACAGAAAATATCTTTATGGTGACGAATGTGATCTTTGCGTTCATCGTTGTGATGATATTCCGGCGAGAAAAATTTCAGCGTCCGTTCACTTCTCCCCTTAGCGCCGCCAGTCAAAACGATCGGTTTTTCACGAATAGCATTCGAATCCGATTTCATCCAATCATTGGCAACACGATTAAGGTCACCCAAGGACACTTTATCCATATTTGGGATAACTTCGTCGAACGCCGAATTACGGTCGTCGTCTCGAGCCTGTTGCAAGGTCAAACAATTTAGTGCATTTGTCTAAATATTCATGAAAGTGGTCCCTTACCTGATGAATCCGTCGATTGGTAGCCGCCATTCTGTCTCTTGACCACCGATGACTCAGCGGAATGAAGACAACCGACGGAAGTCTAGCACCACCACCAGCAGTAGCGGCGGCGATATTGGTGGTAGTTTTAACAGCAGCGTGTTGGTATCCTGCTGTGTTTGATGTCGGTTGGGCGCGAACACTTGGCCAATTGAATAATGCTGATATCAAACAATATAAGCCAATTATGTAAATCTAAAACAGTATGTGGGGAGAAACTTTTCGTAATTGAACTTCTAACCAATATAACATGCGCAGCTTCGAGCTACATTGAAAACGCAAGGCCGTTTTGGGGCGGCTGTATTGTGACAATGTGCTTCACATGTGACAAATATACGTGCGTATCATATAACCCATTAAAACTGTTTGATAGTCTTCAAATTTAATGTGGATTTAACACACTTGATGTATGGCTATGTGCGCGCATAAACACACAACTAAGATTGATTTAAAGTCTTATGTTACTTACTTGAGAAGATGCCATACTGCTGTTGTTGTTTTGTCTTAACGAATTGCTGTGCACTCCACCAATAATACACTAAGTAAGAAGATTGATAACGTCGATGGGCAACGGTCACTTCAGTTATGAGGCGAACTGGTGGCTTGCACTTTACTTAAATGCACACCGAACGCAGCCTTTAATGACGCAATTAGCGCTGACATGCGGCAATAATAACCTTTTGATTAAGGGATTTTAAACATGTTGATATAAGATCTCTAATGATGTACTATCCCTTCACTTAGTGACTGGAAGCCATTATTGTTTTAGTAATTAGGAGTTTAAAATTGGAAATTTCACAGTATACAACATGTTTTTATAATCGGAAATTCTGATAGTTTATTCAATTAATTTAAATGGTTTTATAATTTTCTGTCATGAAATGAATTATTATAAATAATGTTCGGATACATATAAATTTGTTAAAAATCTCTCAAATTTTTAATTTATGATTCACAAACACTGACAAGTGAATAAATAACAATAAAAAGAAACAAGCAATTTTTAACAAATGATGATAAATTTTAGCTCAAATTACCAATTTTATTAATTATTACCGCTAAAAAGAAGTTTACTAAGTTTTTTTTTACCTTTAAACAAAACTAAAACTGTTTGTCGTGCTATAAAATAATTCGTCAAACTAAGTATTGATATTGACACCAGTATTGAACTCTGAAATGAAATCCTTACAAATGTCAATTAAAAAGCTCATGACTCAAAAGTCTGCGATAGAAATCCACTTGTTGCCGTTTATACCGCTCATGTTTGAGGAGTGGGAATTTATGTTATTTCTTTAGTTATATACCAACCAGTTTGGACATAAAAAAAAACAATATGGGGTAGTATATGTACTCTTGCTATCTGATTTTTTTGACAAAACAATATCCAATGATGATGAAACACGTTTTGACACCCCTCTGAACCCAAAATAGTGGTAGAGAAAATGTATGTAGGAGCACTTACAAAAAAAAGTATTTTTAATTTTTTGTTTAATTTATTTTTGTCAAAGTAAAAAAAATATTTTTTTTTTAAGTATTTGTCATTTCTTGCGTTTTGTTTGTGTTATAATTCGCAAATGGATACGTTGATTAAAACCAAATTTTAAAATGTGATATTTTGTTTTATTCTAAAGATGATATGTATTTTTTTTGAAGGTCAACGCCAACAAATATTTGGGTTTTGTGTTTTTTTTTTCTAAAAAAGCAAAATACGATATTTTAAATTTTATATTAATATGTGCCGTTTTGGAGTTACATATAAGACCAACAATTTTGCTGAACATTTCCATAAAATTTCCTTCAAGGTCAAAAATTTGATTTTGTTTGACTGCTAAACTTTTTAAAATATTACTTTTTGGTTAAATTTCTTTGCTTACGGACGTACGTACATAACTATTGCGTCGCTCTCCTTGCCGCGTGTTTATATATTTATAGTTTTTAAATGATTTAATTAATTAAATGAAAATCCAATTTATAAGGCATAATTGGATCGCATCAACATTTATTGTGATTATGCTACTCGATAAGCAGTAATACTAATTGACAATAATCCGACAGAAAAGACATCCACCGTTATTGCCCACCGCGTTTTCGAATCGCTAATTATTTAAATCTCTGATAGCTGCACCAATCGCGTGATGAATCGTACAATCACAGGGACACGAATACGTAAAGTGGGAAAAACAGAGGCAAGCGCAACAGGATACCTACATATTTCCAAGTGCAGTAAGAGCCGTCGCTCTCTCTCTCTATTCTCGTACATCAAGGTAGATGCAAATTTGCGCTCAATATTTTCGTCCTCGTGTGAACTAAACGTGAAGAAACAAAGGATTCGATATTTAAGCTGTCCAATCTTTTATCCGCCGAATAAAATATGTGTAATTTATTACAACCGCAGCACAAAGGACTAAAATGACAAATTATGTTTGTCATAAAACGATTATTCAAATGTGTTGAATACTGTTTTGTTTGCTACAAAGTTCTATATAAAAAAAAACTAAAAACGTTTTGTAATGTCACTCTTTATGTTACGCATGAATTAAAGGTCTTCAAAAATCATCAATTCCAAATAACCAAGCCAAAAGTTTAGCTGCTTGTCTATTTGATAATATTTCCTAAAAAAAGAAAAATTAATAGACAAACAATTAATCTGTTTAAAGCATCAGAATGCAACATTATACGTTGCATTCAGCATGGCCATTTAACTGTTAACGTGACTTTAAAAATTACTCAAAAAAAAACTCAAACTTTGAAATAATGAACGGTTCTTATTTGACGACATTTCTTTCAAAAAGTTATGGTTGACATACTTGAAAGAAAAAAACTTCTGTAAAACATCCTGTTGTGTCATGTCATATAGAATTTAATAGTAAAGTTTTGTGTCATCTTTATGTTAATTTTACGATCTATTCAAGCATGTAAATTAGAGTGAAAAATACAACGACAAGATGTCCTACAAACTAAAGAGACTCACTTTTAAAATTGAATATTAGGTAGACAAATAAGGTTCTCCTCAAGAAACTCGGTCAAATATACTAAAACAAATTCATTACAACTGGTCAGGTCGTTATGAAAAGTTAGGGACGTGTCTCTTGAGAATGTGTATTTCAAGTCTGTAATAAGAAAACTTTAATGAAACCTTGATAAAGAAATTGTTTCTAATTATTGAATGACAAAATTTCAATAACTAGAAACAAATCTTTTTGATTATATTTAATATTTTTAAAGATCATACTTTAGTGCGAAGACATCGGTTTTATTGTTATAGATAACAAACCTGTCTAACAATAAGTTTGGGAAAACCTATTAAAGACTATTATAAATGAAGACATTTGTCATCTTTCGTACAATATTGTAATTACTGATTTGAATATCTTAAATGGCAACCGCCAGAACAAAACGAAATGAAGCAGCACATTGCGGCGCAAACGTCAGTTACGTCGACATGGTAAGACCTAAAACTCATAGAAAGAGAAGAATATCCTTAAAAAGCGTTAACCAAATGATATAACAGATTGTATACAAATATAACATTTACTGGGGCTGTACTGTTGGAAACAAAAAAGGGGTGAGGGTGGCTATGTAAGAGGGGTTGTCTGAGAGAATCTCTTTTGATAATAGGCATTTAAGATGTTGAAATGGCCGGCGCTCTTCTTTCAACGCTGACGCTGCCTAATAAGTAGGTAATATAGAACGGCGCGAGCTCGCTCCCACGACATCACGCGCGCCTTCGCATATTCTCCATACAACTGACGACGCGACGCTGCAACGACGACGACGACGACGACGACGACGACGACGACGACGACGCTGCTGCCTATGTATGTGCGTCGGCTCTAACGATGTACGTTCATCGCGGAAACTCGCATCTCTCTAGTATGTACGGTCGTGTACATTTGTGTCCATACAATACATATTGAATGTTGGGTGGCTGTGGCTGCTGCCTGCTGCCTGCTGCCTGCGATTTGATAGTATCGTGTACACGCGAAGCATACGGGCTCCTCCAGTATGTGCTGCCACCGCTGAACATACACGAGATATTTCGGTGTGTACACAAAACTTAATTGGTTTGAATCAGTTACTGTTGTGACGCTGACTGTAACGGAATGGTCATACATTAGTTCGCCCGCATCATCTTCGATATACGACAAAGACTTCGCTCCTAACAGTCAATTCTACTCTATCCCTAGCAGAAAAATAAAAGCTTGAAAAAAATATCGGTTTTCGTTAGTTAATTAATTGTTTACTACAAAATGTGTACACTCGTGTTTTCTACTGTTTAAGTTCAAAAAAGCAAAAATCCTTTGTATCGGTGATGCGCGCCAATTTGCCCACTAAACAGTAATGTGACTCAGCCAGTTCTGACCGACTAGGATAATTAACTGGAATTCGCATTTCCTAAACAATGTGACAGACTGAGCTGTAAATAGAAACTTTCCTGAACTAACGACCGTGGTCGTGCTTTTCCAGTCGGTTATTTGTTTGTGTCCCATGTCATTCCTATTTTAATGGAATTAGTGGAGATTCGTTCACGTTCACGTCAAGTAACGTCGTTTTAGTGGGAGGCCAGAGACTAGAGTCGCGTGAGTGTCCAAGCACCTCAGAGCAGTGTACAAGTGGAGCAGGCAAATATAGTAAACTAGAAAATAGTAAACTGTCAGACACTTTGCTAGTAAGTAAGTTAGAACTTATAAGTGTCAATTCTATTCACAAGTAAAACAGAAGAAGTGAAAAGTGAAGTTCCTGCGAAACGACGCGACGGTACTCTGCCACACAGGTAAGACTCTCGCCATGAATAATAAGTAATGGTTGTTGTTTATTTATTCCTTGACACAACTCAGCGCTTTGATATTCGCTGTATTTTTGTTTTGTGGACGCCTCCAAGCGATTGTGTAAGCTTTTCTGTTTCAGAAGGTGTTAGGTTGGCGTTTCTTCCGTTTTCAAATGAGATTCTTTAATTTTTTATTCCAACGCGAAAGGTACAAGCGCATTCAATAAGATGAGCGCGTTGAGCAACCATTAATTATGCAGATAAGCTTTGTTATTCTGAAAGTGTAATGAAACTATATGAACTTGCTACATGTTCCCATAGACATAGATGTCTTCCTACTTATATAGTTACCTATGTATATTTTACACAAATATGCTTCAGATATTTCTGTTCTTATCATTTTCTTATCAACAATTCCATATGCTTGTACCGCCTTATTCATAGGCACAACAGCTGTAACAATTGATACACTTATGTATTTATCTGTAAATTAAAATTGAAATAAAGGACACTCTTTTTTTGTAAATAACAAACTGCCGTAGAAGTCCTGCAAAATTCTTTAAAACATTTTTTTGGGTGTTATCAAATAATTTAAATCGCTTCAACATCCCCCCCCCCCATCATCTCATTCACATAATAATGTTACACACAACATTTAATATAATATCGATTGTATGTTAGATCATATAAAATCTGCACATGCTCTGGCATTACTTTTTAATAGAACGCCGGCTTTCACCCCCACCTGAGCAGATCGGCAGCTTGCTGATTCCATTCCTCTGATATTTGTATTATTGTGCTGAAACGAATTTTTCTTTCATGCAACAAGCCTAAATGGAATTTCAATCTCAATGCTGTCTTCATTTTACGACTGACATATCTCTCGCATTGTTAGGAGTACTTTCATATTTGTTATTTGCCGATTTGTCAAAAGAAATTAAAAAAAAAACATATTTCATATATACAGCCCAACAAATGACAAGAAACATTGTATTTATTTAGAAGCGGCAGCCGCACGAAAGTATCAGTAGTACTTGATGGGACATTTAGGTTTGAGAATGCTGTATTAAGGGACGACAATTGTCTTCGTATGTCACCAATTTTAATCTTAGGTCTTCCTCTCTGTCGAATTATGTGGATTCCGAAACAATTATCATTATTTTATAACATAAATTCAAATCGTTGAAATGACAATTGTTTAACTGATATACTAACATATATGTACATATATATGTTAGTATGTACTTGTATATTAAAAAAACATATACAATAAAAGAGAAAAACCGCTCATAAAAATTCGCTAGAATCAACGTATTACTTCCACTCTAGTGCCGCTATAAAGATGACATTATTAAGGTTACCCAAAACCATCTTAATGCAACTCCAAAGATAGAATAAATCCCCATAGAAAAGCATTAATTTAACTGAAAATGATGACGACAAGGACGACAAGATGAAATGGCTTTTGTTAGCTTGTGATTTGTTTTTTTAATCACCACAAATATCCATTTCCTATTCAGTGCATTCCCATTCACCATTTCATTCGTCAAAGGACGATAGGATAAATGGTATTCATTATATAAAAACAGTTATATTTAGTTATGAGCTTTAACTTTACAAATTTCAGTACTGACTATTGTGGCGATAAAATTGCTATCGCCAAAACTTTATGCAGCTATTGCTGTCAGGCGTCGCGGCGCGGCGCGACGCGACGCTATAAGCACTATAGAAAACAATCGTAAATTTACAGAACCCCATAAACTTGATGTATTAAAAATGTGTTTTTGGGGAATTAAAATATAAAATTCTCAGACGCTGTAAATTTTGTGTTTTGTTTAAATCACCCAACCCCATCTGCCAATAGTCTATTCAGTTCACAAGCCATAAGTCAATTCGACAATTCTTATAGCAGCTCAGTGCTTTATGTACAGAACACAAACTGAGGAAAGATTTGCCAAAAAGCCAAAGGAATCGACAAAAGGGACATTCAGACACACAAATATTTGCACAAATCTGAACTATCGACTGATAGAATGCTTGGTGGAAAGATGAAGGCCCAATTTGACTAAATGTAATGAATAACTTACTTGTTGAGATTTAGATTTAGATGTTGTCTTATTTACTAAGAAATATGTTTAATTAAGTCGAATCAAACATTAAAAAGTGCAGCACCACCATTTTTTGTCTTCATATTCTGGTGCTCGTTTGCGTTTTTGTTTCTTAGCGTATGCCAATTCTTCACCATTTCACGGTTATACATTTTTTCTTTACTCAATATCTTAATTCGCTTCAGGCTACTCTTTAGTGAATAAGACCGAAAACCAGTTATTAGTATAATAATAATTATAACATAATAGTCATCGTCGATAGAATTCATTATTACTAATCAATGGTGAAAAACAAATTAATATGAAATAAACGCCGATCTTTTAGCACTACACTAACAACTCCCATTTGGTTTGTTTTGAAAGAACTCTTAACAATAAGATTGTGGGCTGACAAGGATTAGGCCGCAACTCCACGTCATAAAACATTGCACATTGTTTACAATGCAACGTGACGCGCACGACCAAAGGCAGCGTCAGCGTCAGCGTTTGGTATTCTAATTCAATAAACAACACTGAACAAACGATTTTTTATTTATTTATTGTATTATTAATTGAAAATAACCACTTCAGACATCGCAGGCATGTCTTGGGCTTGGCACACATAGTTGCCACTCTCTTGATCACATATCTGCAGTGTTGTGGCAATAGGCGCCGCGCCGCTCGGTACGTTCATTGCAGAATGCAAATGCAACGTTACACGTGCATTACTGCAATGGGATTGTCATTCTTCAATTTTAATGAGTTGCATTAACGTGTAAGTGTTACAATTTCAACGTTTAATGCCAATATCGTTGTTAATACAATGTTATCAACTGATGCTGTAATTCCATTTAAATGTAGTTTTGAATTTGCATTACTCGCACGACTGCAGTCGCGTTTACACTGTAGCAGGTGTATACATAAGTCCATACCGGTTTTACTTAAAGATGTCATGAGCGAAAAGTACGAAACGTATTAATATGGGACACATCTTATTTTGTTCGTCTGACAGTAACCTACAAAAAGTTGCACCTGTGACCTATTGTTCCTGTTCTATCGAAAGAAACAGGTGGCTGAAAGTCACCGTTTCCTGGTAGAACCTTATGGCAAACACGCTCCATCGATTAGAACATGTGAGACATGATTTCGACAATTAAAAACTGATGATTTCAATATGAAAGCTAGCAATTGCAGGAGTTATGTAATAAGGACCCAACTCAAACTCAACGGTAATCAGCAAATGCATTACATGTGTCGAAAAAAAAAAAAAACAATCAGCAGAAGATCAATAATGGTAAATGGGTCCCAAACGCAAGGTCACTTGTGAAGCAAAACCTGTGAAAAACACATTGAAATCGGCTGGATGGGACATCCTTTTACACCCGCTTTATTCGCCAGACCTGGCTCAATCTGACTACCACCTCTTCGTATCAATGGGGCACGCGCTGGTAGAGCAGCACTTCACCAAATTTAAAGAAAAAAATGGCTGGACGAAGGGTTTGCGGCAAAAGGATAAGAAGTTTTCCTTGCATGGTATCAATACCAGTTACCTGAAAGAAGGACGAAATGTGTAGAAACCGACGGACAATACTTTGAACTAAAAAGAAATTATTTTCCCTTTAAAATTACGTGTTCCTTTTTATCAAAAAACTCTTAAAGACTTATGTATACACCTGGTATTTCACACTAAAAATGCTTTATCAAGGACAAAACTGATTTTTATAAAACAAAATTATGTCTGCAAACAGTTAAGGTCCTAGAGAAATTAAAAGTTGGGGAATGCGACTATTATAAATATATCCAAATAATAAAGCAAATTAGTTGCACAAATAATATGCGCATTGCTGTGTCGAAAGATATTTTATTTTTTATTTTTGTGCGATAATAAATATTTTTGGTATTTAACTTTCATCAAAAAAGGTGGTATTTGGATGGACTGGAGATTTCTCCGGTTTATTTTAATTTCACCAGTTCGTAAGTAGTCTTTAAAATTAAATGATTAAATTGTTTATAGGGTCATTTGGTTAACAATCCAAATTCGAGTTTTTTACGGTTTTCGAGAACATTTAAAAAATGTCTAAAAAATATTTCTGATAAATGGTATACGAGCTTCGTTAAGCGATTTTAACGGATATTTGCCTGGAGGCATGATGGCAAGTCAAACAAACATTGAGTGCCAGTGTTTAGACATCGAAAAATCAATTCCCGTGCTAATTTGTATATCGAACCTCGGATTTTTAAAGCAAATTTCGCGGTTTAGCGTCGTTTTTATAACAAATGAGCGATTGAGGAAATAAAACGCACACGGCGCGGCGCGGCGTGCCTGTTTTGGTGGGCAGAAGAAGAACCAGTACATCAGGTGGAGAGGGATTGAAGGCAAGGGAGACTGATCTCAATTTCTTTTCTGAGATATGCTTTCATAGAAAAACAATCCGCCCTCTCTCCCATTTTCCCAGTCCCCAATCTTGCGAGTGTGTGTGTGTGTGTGTGTGTGTGTGTGTGTGTGTATTGAATGCGTTTTGGTGGTGTGCCAAAAATATACTTCTAGTTTAGGTGGAACTACATACGTCAAGTGTGTAGAAGCGACAGTATTAGGATGCGCGTGGTTGCCCCCACGGCTGCCGTATGGCGTATAGTCACATTTTACGCATCGTTTGCTGCGTCACACAGCAGAGAGGAACGCGAGCGTCGCGACGCGTCGAGCTATCGCTATCACTAACTTTCACTATAGACACAATTGAGCAGCGGCTCGTGTGCGTGTGTGCGATGTATTTATAATCAGAATTGTAAAATACGAGTCTCAAAACACCCACCCGCCTTCATATTTTGAGTTCTTTATTTCAGTATGAATTCACATATTTGAATGATAGCTCATAGACTTTATGTTAAAGGCGGCCGTCGTCTTTAGATTACATGCAGCTGTGCGCGTCTTCCATTGCTGTCAGCGAGACGCTTTTCAGCACTTACATTTAACTGAAAATGCGAAATGTGGCGCCTGTTGATGTTGTTGGAGGTGCATTTATTTTGAACAATGTTTTCTTCCTTACCATCGTCATCTGGTAACAGTTTGCAATTGCTGTTGCTGTCAAACAGACCAAATAATTGTAAGACAAAAAAGTGTAAGTAAGGCACTTACTTATTAAATATGGAAATTCAAAGAAAACCCACGTACACTCGTAGGCGTTAATGGAACTCAAATCTTTAGGTTTTTTCAATCATCATGTATTGTCAATTGCCCGAGGAGCCCGAAGTGCTTCGTATCCGTCCACAGATTTCCACAATTTACTAAATTATATTAGTTAAATGATCAGATTTGGGAGCGGCGACGACCTTCACCCAAATAACGACATCTTATTCTTCTCGTGGCACTAAGTGATACAAATTGACCAAATTTTTGGTTGTTTGTTTCAAGAATGTCACTTCCTTATTTCGCGGTGAGCCTCTGATTTGTGGGATGAATTATAGGCGGTGAGCTATTCGTTTTCCCTTCCAATTAAATATTTTGAGTCGTAAATTGTAATTCTTGCGCTTGAAAGGTTTATCGTACAAGTGTTATATAATCATTTTTTTAGTCGTTGACGGGTAGAAGATGATGATAGTATGAGTTTGGTATCACTTTAAAAGGTTTCTTTTGATTCCTCACATTTTCAACCTTTTAAATGTTTATATGACATAAAATGACAAACATTTGCATAGATTCTGCACTATGGCAGGTGTTAAATTCAACAACAGTTTTGACATAACTGTGAAGGTCATCAAAATATTTATTTAAGGATGTGAAATGCAAAATAAAAACTTTAAATCATTATGTGTTTAATATTAAACAATATGCAATCATCTTGGAGACTCGCTCGAGTTTAACTTCTTAGGACTTGCACCTATGCTAATGTTGATCGGAATTCTGATTCAACACAAGGTGCGGTCTTTCGACTACATATTAACATGTCAAACAAATCCTCAGGTCGTTTCTCTGTATCGTCAACTACACGTCATCTCACAAAGTCACCGAAGCGACTAATTCCCGAAGGAATTTATGTTTCTTTTTTTTTATGTTGCTCCGTGTGTGTAAAATCGGCTTCTTAGCTTAGTGTCTGCTTGATATTGTCAAATAACGCCACTTAACCCTCAATTGATTGATTTCCAAAGAGCCTTCCAAATGGGTAACATGAAAATCAAACAAAACCGGAAAAGAGAAAGAAAAATTGCTCGTGTCGGCGGTGTGGGAAAAACAGCCAAACGCTCCACATTTAATCTCGGAAATTGCAAACATGGAGAATGTAAACGCCTAATGTGTTTCCTCATGGCGCTGATGGCGTGTGGCTAATAAAAATCGAATGGAATTTACGGCAAACTGAAATTCTAAAAGGCAAAAACAAATGGATGTAAGGAAGAAATGAGAAAATGTGATGATTGCCATTTGCCACAAAGTTGTACGTTGTACGTTGATCTGATTGATTTGGAACAGAGTGGGAGAGAGATGCCCTAAGTATGTTGTGTTTTTGTTCATATCACGACACCAATTTGGAAGGCTTGTGGCTTAGAAGTTAGAAGTCAGTAATTGAATAGGAGTGGCGATAGTGGCAACATCTCAGCAGACTTAGTTGCTTAAAACAACAAACACACAGCAATAAAAAACACCGCTCATCAACCTTTAAAGATGACAATCGAAAGTAATTACACTCCATTGCAGAAGCATCATAGCCACACTGCCCACAAAATACATAACATACATTAATATTAAATCGTTGATTACTTGCATAACCTACCCCAAAAGCGGGTATTTGTTGAAAACTTTTGCTGTTGCGGCTGCCGGCTCCCCATTTCTCTCAACTGAATTGTTCTACAGCTGTTCTCTTACCCCATCCCCTAGTCGCCAAGGGTTTGTTATCCTTCATATTATCCACCTGCATATGTATTACATAAATAACATATACCCGAGAGTTGCGTCTCAACGCCGCGCCGTCAAAGTTGCTTTGATCTTGATTTTCAGCTCCTCCCTGGCCGCATTTACATACAAAATATGTACTTTCAACTGTAAATATACACAAGACGAAAGATTTTACTGAACTGCGCTTACTTTCAGTGCTTTGCCAGTGATATTTGTTTAAATTTGTAAAGTTGGTCAATTATGAAAAGCATCCCATTATATTCAATCCTCCCCCGTCGATTCGCCCGTTTAATTTCCATTCCCCAGCAGTCAAGTACCTTACATATTCCGTTTTTGTAAAAAGTTTTGAACACAGCTTGCCTAGCTTTCACATTTTAAATTGTATTTATTTGCATCAATTTATTCAATGTTTATATTATGTCGACGCGCAGTTGTTGTGATGGCAAATTTGTTTTGCTTTTGTTTTGTTTTTTTTTTTTTTTGCAACAAAAATTAATATAACGAATGAACTTTGCACATACTTTGATACATAATTATTATCTATTATTGAAGCCGTTTTACTTTGCTACAAAGTCTTTTGTACTCATATTTTATTAACTACTTTTTAAGTTTAAGTCTTTGTCATTTAGAACGTTTTAATCTTGCGAACGTCGCATGAGTTTTCCTTTGAGTCTACGAGTTAGTCCTTCATTTCAGTTTATTTTTGAACTAGCCTGATCAATGATTGTTTAAAATTGTTTTAAATGTTTTTTGTTTATCATAAAACAAACAAATGCTGTGCTTTAATATTTCTTAAGAAATTAAAAAGCGTTAATAAGATTTACTACGAAAGTATCTAAAAAAAATTGAAATTTCAAGGTATTGACATTTTTCATTCAGTTTTGACAAGATTATTCACCTTAACATATTTGTCTTCATTTACAATGAAATGTGACTAACCAACTACATATTGTGGTAACCATAAATCATTTCTTTTAAGATTCAGTTAATTACATTATAAACGTTAAGATTGTCAAAATTATTCAAGTCGCGGCGCAGGAAGCGTGAACTGATCTCCTTTTCCGACGCGACGCTGCGCCGGATTATTTCTAAACATGCTTTAGCAAAGCATATTCGTATAAACATACGTCCAACTGAATATACATATAGGCTGAACAAAGAAGATGACTACCGTTAATTTTGCATATACAAGTTATGTAAATCTCGTGCTGAACCTCTCGCACTAACAACAACCACGGCAAACGGATATAATTCTATTAAAAATTTAAGACTTTGTTTACATACAGTGAGACCCGACAGCATCTTCTTTGATATACTCACGCACTCGCCATGAATTCATTAGCCATATGCATGCAGTAAGAATGGCAAAAAGTGGTCGCTTGAATTAGTATGTTATGTGCATTATGCATCCACTCTTTGATTTGGAGGTGTTCATCAACAATCAAGATAAACGATTGCATTTATTTTCACTTTGCTAACAGTTGGACACAGATAACAGAGTCCTTCCTATTAGACAAGTGGCAATTCAATTAATCGTAGTCGACACAAATTGATCAGGATTTCCCCTTGAATCGGCATTGAGGTGACAAAAGATGTGCATCGCGGCCGGAGCTTGAAACGGCGGCGCAGGGCTGAAGGCGTGGCGACGAGGATGGGTGGAAGTGATGTTTCGAACTGAATGTCGCACTTGCTTATGACAGCGAGAAACGTAAATGTGTGATTTTCAAATGTCCTTGAGCGCTGTCTCGAATAATCAATTGATGTGCGACACCGACCGCCTCGCCACTCTTTGCACAGCTGCACAGGAAGCATAAATAATGTTGGCAAATATCTACTTGTATGTTCACACTATGTTACACTGCATCGGTAATTTCTATTAATCAGAGGACAAATAATATTTGCACTTTGACTCTTTGTGGCGTAAAGACGCCTGCAGACTCGCTGATAACGCTGTAAAGAGGATTATAAAACGCGACGACTCGAACAGTGCGCAAGGATGCGATTTAGAAGCATGGACAAATCATTTCTGTAGTCGTTGATGCTTCGTGGAATATAGACAGTTGCAATTTCTCACAAAAATATTTGTTTATAACCGACGACCTGTTTGAATAGAGTCAATCTAAGAAAATGATGATGAAAGTGTTCAATTCAACATTCAATCAGGATCTTTTGTTCTTTCGTGCAGTCTTTGATCATGACCTCAATACTATTATTATATGTTGTTTTTTGTTGTTGTTGTTGATGGGTGTTCTTTAAAGTATCATCGTTATTTTATCGCCAGTGTTATTCAATCAATATTTCAGTTCTCCACTCAATCTTTTCGCCGTTCTTTATCATACAAACACAAATCCCCAAACTTTTTTCTCGTTTGACAATCAGATCCAACTCAAACTCCTAAATGCAATCGGATGCCTCTTAAAGTTCGCATGAACACCAGCAAATGCCGCAGTTGCCATACCCACTAAAGCACGTTTTCTCCCACTTCTCATTCCAGTCATGTTCAACTCAAAAGCACCATCGAGTCCAGGGGGTGGCACACCACCTGTTGCTACGCCCAGACGCAATAGCAACACAGATGACGACGAATGCGATGTAATCAGCGATTTGATGGGCCGATATGGCAAATGGCAGTTCTTCATGACGATGCTGCTCTCGCTGTTCCAAGTACCAAATACTTTTCACATTTCAGCACCGATTTTCCAGGTAACTGCGAGTATATTGATTTTTTGTTATGTAATTTGGACATTGGTCATATGATCCCCTGCCAGAATGCGTATGTGGCTGCAAATGATATTTCTAGACCAACTGCTTGGACATTTAGCATTACGCATTAGCGCATGTGGAATTCATTTATTGACAATTTCAAACACGTTATGTGGCGCACATGGTACGAACACATGCACTAACATAGGTTAGGTAACAAAAGATAAATAAATTGTGTGAGAAGTTGTGTGCTGGCAGCCCGCAACAGTATCAATGTTAATCCAAAAGAATTACACTTGTCACTGACTTATGATCTTTAAATTAATTGAGTTGATTAAGTTATGCTCACAGTTTCTCTTAATTCCCATGCAATGAAGTTGTTGCGAGCATTAGCGTGTTTACATGTGTTCCGTAAGCATGTGTTTGTGTGCAATGAAAACACGTTAAGCGGAAGCAAACTTAAGCCGTTAGCTACTAACTTTTGCTGTCCCGGGCGCGAAATGCGGATAAGATGCCGCAATTGATCCCAGCGATATTATCGTTGATCGCACTTATGGGAAGCTTCTCATTAATTTATCTGAATTTCAGAATTCCCGGATTAATGTATTTAAGCTAAGTAATTGCAACGAAATAAATAAGACTTCAAGATACCGATCGATTGATTTAATCATTTAGGCGATTTTATGCACTAATAATGTGCAACGCGTGCATATTGTAAAGAATATTAAGTTAGGTAATTAGAAATTGGATTTTAAAACATGATGATGTCAATTTTGTAGGCAACGGACAAAGCCTACTGGTGTCGACGTCCATCCAATCTAAGCAGCACACCAGTGGCCCTGTGGCGCAACTTCAGCGGCTCATATGACAACTGCAACATAGTCAATGCTGATTGGGGCGGAGTCTCTCTGAACGATATTCTAGTAAGCATCCTTATTCTCGTATTTAAAATATATTTATAAGATTTTGATCTTTGCTGTTGTTGTTGTTTGGCGTCACAAGTCGGGAGACAATTCATCCCTGACGAATGTGAACTTTACAAAGTGCACAGAATGGGAATTCGACAGTGAGGACAATCTGGGCAACACATGGACGTCACAGTGGAATTTGGTGTGTGACAAGGAGTACTTGAAGAGTGTGGCCGAGATGTTCTTTCTGGTGGGCGTAGCCACCGGCGGCATCATCAGTGGCTACTTGTCCGATCGGTTCGGTCGTAAGACCATGCTTTTCATTTCAGCAGTGTTCCAGACAATATTCGGTGAGAAGAAAATGAAAAACCGAAAATGAACTCCGTCAAATTGACAATCCATTGCATTTTGTACCCCTACCAGGCCTAGCTTTGTATTTTGCCAGCTCCTTTGAGTTATACCTTGTGCTGCGAGCACTTCTGGGAATAGTGTCAGTGTCAGTGACATATGCCGGCCTCATTTTGGCCATCGAGTACGTGGACGGCAAGTGGCGAACACTGGCTGGCATGTACAACTTGTTCCCGTTACCAATCTCGTACATGATCATCTCCGGCATCGCCTATTTGACGCAGGACTATCAAAATCTTCAGCTGTGCATCGGGCTGCCCGGCATATTTCTACTGTTTTTGTGGTACGTAGAAAAGCAAATCAGACAGTTCAATTAAGATCTTCTCCTCGAAGATCATGAGCACTAGAAATTAGCAGCAACAGCAATTAGAAACCATTGAGTTTCCATTAAAATATAATCGCGTATGCGCTCTCGCTGATTGCCACTAATTGCCCCAAACGCATCTTACTAGCTATTGAGGTCAAGATGATATTAACTATAAGTTAATTGATAACGTATTCTAATATTGACTGCCGTCATGGGCTTCCTATAGATGTGTGGCAGATGTGTAGCACCAACACAGTTCTTGTTTTGTTGTACATTAATTTGGTGTGCACGTCCACACAGGTTTGTGGTTCCAGAATCGCCGCGGTGGCTGTTGTGCAAGGGTCGAGTGGCTGAGGTGGCGGTCATCATCAAAGCAGCGGCAGCCTTCAATGGACGCGAGGTGCCCGACAATATTGATAAGATCTTGAAGCCGCCGGTACGCGAGACCAGCGAGGAGGGCTTCGCCAATCTCTTCCGTTCAAAGTATTTACGCTTAATTACCATCTGCTTCCTGTGCATCTGGTTCGCCATCAACCTTGTCTATTATGGCCTGATTTTGAACATGAACTCGTTCGGTGGAAATGTTTACCTAAACTCTGTAAGTAACTTCTTATTGTCGTATTAATATTAGAAAGGACTTAAAAAAAACCTTTAAACTTGAAATTAGTAATAAAAAAAAAAATTGTACCGGGATTTTTCTGACTGGCAACTGTTTGAACGTGAAGATTTGCTGAAAGCATTTCGAGTGATTTTATTGCCCGTCGATAATCGGAAATTGTGGTAGCACATGGTTGGCACGGCTCCAATTTCTTGAATGCATATTTAAACTCTGTCTCGCTGTGACTTCTCATTTCGTTTGTTTACATCAATTGAACCAAGTCTGCGTTTCTAGCACCTTTTCATTCATTCGCCTTAACAAATTTACAATATTTTCAGTAAATCATGTGCAAACCGTTAAATAAATACGAAAATGTTATCCTTCAATTAAAAACGGATGGCATGATTTCACGGCGGCAGGTTCTAGATCTAGAGGCGGAATACAATTTCTTTGGCTTTGTCTCAACGGTTTTACCTACATGCCGTCGCGTCGCTACTGATTCAGCACGCGCAACAACAATAAAGCACATATGCTACATTTCATGTTTAAAAACATGTGCCACATCTGAATCTCATTCCATTTGCCTTCGATCAACAACAATCCTGTACTTGTGGCATCCCTCTCAATGTCAGATAGTTAAACATTTCTGCAAAGGCAGGCAATTTAAAGCACGTTTCATTTCAAGGGATAAAAGATTTAAATTGAATTTAGTAACATATTTTGAAAGTATCTGCTTCTGGTTCCAAGGCCTCTGAAGTTCAGCAAAAGTATCAAATTATTGAATTCAAAGTTCAAAGACCATCGCAATGCCACATTTGCCACAAGCCTGAAATGTCTCCATTTCAATTATTGCCAGTGGTTGGCAGCAATGAATTATTTTTGTGACACTCGATCGCGGCTATCTTGCGTACAAAATGCGATCTTATAAGAAATAAAAAATGAGTTTGAGTTATGACATGTGAAGTCATGAGAAATTTAATTGCTGCCCGTTCTGCGCACGAATTCGGGTCTAGTGGTCTATACCGCAAGATCGCCGGCTGTGGCGGGTGATCATCTCCGAAATTTATTGCCACTAGTAAAAACATGACGTATGGTGACTATTTGAGGCAGCTCATTGCGTTGTTTCATGCATTTTTTTTGTTTTTTTTTGGTGACACATAGAAATAAGCAGACACGGAAATTTGAAAATTAAAATAAAAAAAAGGAAAATTACCATTCGAAATGTTGCCTACAGTGAAAAAGAATGTTTTGTGGTGGCAGCATTTTGTAATTAATTTAAATAAAATGAATGTTTGGAGTTTAATGTAATTAGTTCAATATATTGTATTTACGTTGCTCTCAAATCTGAATTCATTGACATGGACCTTATAACCTTGGAAATTGAGGCACGAGAAAGTAATTTGCATGAATTTGAAATTCTACTAGTGTTGTTTACCAGTAGGAAAATGTCAGAATATGTGCATATGGTAAACACAAATTAGACGCATCCAATAACATATATCATATGTAAAATTGGGAATGTGCACTTGTGCAGGTTAAGCAGCGGAGTTCGAAGTACTATAAAGTGTAAGAGCCCACTAAATTTGTACCTTTTCGACGAAATGTTGTTTGTGAGGTTTAAATATTAATTTAAATATCTGGAAATAAGATCAAATGGACCAGATTGCACACCTTCGGCAATTTCTTTAGCGATGCGACGCACACGACGCGATGGTTGTGGGCGGATGCAAGTATTTGCAAACAGACAATATTGATGTTATTTAATATGAATTATTAATAATAAGATATCAAACCATAAGAAATGTTTGTAAATGTCGGGATGAAACTTTGTTAACGAGCCGAATTTTCAAAATTTGCAGGCGCTAGCTGGACTAGTGGAGATTCCCGCCATCGCCATCGCCATGTACATTATCATGAAAGTAGGGAAGAAATGGCTGTTCTGTTCAACGCTCTTTTGTGCTGGTCTCGCCTGCCTCTGCGCCGCTATGACCGAGGGCAAATCGGATCTTTTGTGGCTCAAAATCACCTTCTTAATGATTGGTAATTGAATTATCCTTTAGCAAGCGAAGTTGTCTGTATAGCGTTTACGCCCGCAAGGCTGGCCCATCGAATTTACATATTGAACTTGATTTCATTAAGGTCTTGCTTTTATTGAATTTCACAGGTAAATTCACAATAAGCGCCAGTAACACAATAATGCCGGTGTACACGGCCGAATTGTATCCGACGGCCATCCGTAATGCCGGAGTCGGAGCGTGCAACGTGGCCGCCGGCTTTGCACTGGTACTCACACCTTATCTGTCGATGTTGGTGAGTATACCGATTCACTATTGGACGATTGACTTAAATTGAATTTTGGCATATCCGGAGATGCTCGAAAGTTATGTGCAAAATGCGAATTCAAACATGTAATATTTTCTTTCTGTTTCCGTCTATTCCGGTATTTATGTAGAACAAAATTGAAGACCACCTTCTTATGTCCCTTTTAACTGCATGGAGTCTCTTTGGTGGCTTTGTCGTCATTTTTTTGCCCGAATCAATGAAATCATCACAACACAATGAGATCGAGGAGGAGCAACGGTAAGTTCGACAGTTGGTGATTGCAAAAAAAAAAAAAAACGTTAAACGTTCTTGAAAAAGTTTTGATAAAATTTGGTGTCGAAACCAAAAACTGAGAAAACACTGTATTTGTGAATTTGTGAATTTTTTTTTGTTGTTGGGAATTTAAAATTCATTAAATAATGCTAACATTAAATTTGCTGGCGATTTTTTCGCAAAGAGGAGAATAATGAAAAGAGCTTAAAGCTTTTCGATACTCTTGCCTACATTTTGGCGAAAAAAAATGTTTTAATGAAAATGCGCCTGATGTTTTCCCACCCACTCCAACCTATAGAGTTTTAACTGTTTGTGGGACACAGAAGTAGCGTATTTCAATAAACAAAAAATATATGTAACAAAAAAACAATAAAATATTGAAGAACAAAAATCTTTGACGAGCCGGTTTTATTGGAAAATGAGGTCGTTTCTTTGAAAATATTAAAAAAGGTTAAAATTTATTACATCTAAAATAATTGTCTGTATAGTATCAATTAGCAGAAAAATGTGTCAGTGGATGAATAAAGAAATAGTTATACTACTTCACAATTAATTGAATGTGACAATAAATAGACGTAATTATCTCATCGCTGCATTTCTTACAAGACACTGCATTATGTAATGCAGTTTGGTTCCATAAACGGGTAAATTATTATAGTATTATAGTGACACAATAAGTATATACTGTGTGTATATACGTGTATTTACAAAAAGAAACGAGTAAATTCATATTTAAGACTAATTTTTGTTCACATGTTCATAATGTAGATGGTTAGTAGCTCCTTTTGAAGTCTACAGTCTTTGAGTAGAAGTTTACCCATTGAACTGATTTGCTTAAAATTTAATACAATTATTGTGAGGAAATAATATCCTTTTTTTATTCATTTATTTGTTATAATGTTTTGTTTTATATATTAAATATCGTTGTAACAAAAAATTATATAATCGTTTAAAAATAACGCTCCAGCTTTCAAACGACAAAGAGACAATGCGAGTTTTACTACGTACCTTCAATACATAGATTTAATTTTTAATCATAGTAAAATTCCATACGTGAACTAGAAATGCACTTGTTCAGACTTCAGCAAAAAAAAAACTTCAATTTAATTTCTGACAGAAACAATACCATATTGATTGAATTCTAATAACAGAGCTGTGAATTATACAATATTATGACAGAATATTGTTTGTATTCCGGCAGACAACGTGCTTTCTTATTAACAAATATACTTAGCAATACAAAATTTGGCTGGTCCAAATATGCCTATCTCTCATATTATATTATATTTGTTTCCTAATTTATATAAACACAATTAGTTTTAATATTTTTTTACACATACATGTATTGAATTATTAAAAACTTTCGTGAAAATTGATTAAAACTCTACATGGCGACGTTTAAAAAGGAGCACCGAATCATATAAAATAAATATCAATGTATTTAAAAAAAAAAAAAGATAGATCTTTTGAAATTAAAAAAGATAAGTCAAAACTTCTCGTAAATTAAAAATTAGGTAAATGGTCTTGACGGCACTTTTCTCAATAGATTGTTTACCGCAAAAGCGTCATTAATTATAGCCAGACAAATTTCTGTATAAAAAAGCTTAAGCATTTATATTATTAGTGTATAGAGTTTAATTTAACCAAAACATAAGTTACATTGATGGCCTATTATTGTTTTTATGCTCCCATATGTATCAATCATATTCAGCTGATTATAATTTCTTATAGTACATGTTGTGTCTATAAAAATTATGAAATATGTTATATTCGTATATGTGTACTTATAAGTGACCGAAGTGTATATTATTTTTGTACTTAACATTTATTAAAACAAAACCTAAAAAAGTAAATAAAGGAAAATTCAGTTACTAGAATTAAACGAGGGCACGAATATCATCCAGTCACAAATCGAAAGAAATCATACTAGAAATTAGTACTAACAAATACTTCAAAGAATATAAAACAACAATTTAAAAGTGAATGTATATGAATATTCGAAATAAATTTTAGTAACTTAATTACATCATTTAGAAATATTAAAGATTATTGAAAAGATGAATTGAAAATTCTATTGAAGTTTTAGCGAATCAAGATTTCAACTAAAATTTCTGTTAGCAAATTGTTTCTTGTTTCTTCAAATAAATGGAACTGAAATCGATTGAATAGAACTAAATAAATGTATTAAATTGTGTCAAACATTAAAATTAAATAAACTAAATTCAATGTAAAAATACAGGTAAATAACGAAAACATAAAAATGAAATAAACAAAAATTATTAAGAATAAGTCATTAAAAAATACATACAACAATTAAACCAGTACTAAGGTATATGAAAATCACATGAATGTGCACGATAATTGTATAGGAAATTCAATGAGATAAAAGTTAAAATAAACGATAAGTTATTAACCCAAATCGTATTGGTCTAACATTTATTTGCAGCATAAAATTATTATGATGCGGTAAGTCATTTCTCTTTAAAAGTCGTATTAAGTAGATATCAACAACTTTTAGGAAGTAGACCAGATTTCTAGTTACCTCGCTGCATTTAAACGTACATTGGCATCAGCTAATCATACTCAAATTATGTTAATCACACTAAATAGTATAATTTATAAACATATCCAATCATAAATTTGCATAAAGTGTTCCGTATTGCCGATTGTGATGTACCAACTACTAGTGACCAGTAATATAAAAAAAAAATCAGCCGAGTCACTGCACCTGCGACGGATGGCACTGTAATTACATACACCTGAACAATTTAGTACTTTATGGTAATTGCCAAATCAGGCGAAATCATGTATTACATTAATTGTTTAATGAAAATCTGAAAATGCTCGTCAGAGGAGCAATTTAGCACGCGACTCGACCGTTGTAACTTGAAATCGTGCAAAACCCATACGGGCAGGGAGGGCCGACTTAATACTTTCAACTGTTCGAGAGAATAAACAATTTTTTTTGCCAGGTGAGTTCAACGAATGTTTTTTAGAAAAAGATAATTACACAACAACAAAAGATGATAAGTGAGAACCTTGAATTTTTTTATTCTACTAATTTTGACAATCATTTTGTGGTGATGAAACCATGTTGTTACTAGGAAAAAGGGACATTTGGTACGTACATTTCAACATTAATTGCCCATAAAAGATGGGTGGGAATTCTCTCCGCTATGAAGTGCATTAATAGTACTTAAATGCTGATGAGATGCACCACATATCTCCTGTAGTTGCGAAAATACATTGAATTTTGAATCTTGTTGATGCGTTGCGACTTTTTCACTGACGACAGCGTTTACGGTGATGACTAAAACAATGGGTAGCGGGGTAATTACGACGGTTTCGAATGTGCATAAATGCATATTTGAGCGGCTGCTCGTGTTCCGAGTGCATTAGCTTTACGTAATTATTATAATGTGATATTATTTCCACATTCAGCGATTGACGAATAAAGTCACATCAAATACATACGAGTAGTATATGCTGCTAAGTGCTATTCAATTAGACAGAAAACTCAACAAAAAACACGCGGCAGGGTTATCCGATTTCTAGGTGTTGTTAAGCAAAGAAATTTTACATTTTAGGCAATAAGTTAAAAGGCAGAGAAAATTAAGTTATGTAACATATGTACGTAAAAGTAAAAAAAAAAAAATCGTTTGTGCCGTTTTCGAGAAAATTCCAAAATACCAAATCTTAAGGGAACTGTGTCTGCGTGACCTTGGGAAAACAAAACTTTAGCTTTTTAAAAACATTATTTGATTTTGATTTGAGGAACGAATATATACATTTTCGTTTTACAGACATTTTTTCTAGACCATTTTTCGTATTTTGTATGAAAAACAAAGGCGGATATAAATATTTGAAATAAGAACCTGATCTTATTGCGATCTAAAAGTTTCAGGCCTTAAACAACCTCACCGCTCATTTTGACTTTATATAAATACATTTATTTGGAAAATCCTGATAGAATATTAATGGTGGGTGACGACAACAACAGTCGCTTGAGGAAGAGAATCCGTTTTCAAATAAAATACTAAGCTTAAAGCTCCAAATTAAATAACATTAAATCAACTGGCACACATTGCAAATGTTTTGACTTGAGACATCAATATTACTTGCAAGACAAATCTACCATCCTGAATTCCTGAATGGGAGATTTACCCTTTACGATTTGCTTGCCGAGTTATATCAAGAATTTTGCCATCGAAATGTCGTCGTACAGCATAAATGTACATACAACATCTATATATCCAAATAAACAGGCGGCAGTAAAATAATAATGCGCTCTTTGTTCGCATTACCATAACTTGTGGCTGCTTAGCATAAATCTGTGCGTACATTTAGGCAGCGAAGAGACGCGGAACATCGCGTTTTATTATCTCTCCTCGGCAAATTACGCGCGCTTCTTGTGTTTTTAGGGGGGGAATGGGGGGGGGGGGGGGGGGGGGGGGCTTAGCTGAAAGTTAGTTTGGCAGATTTATTTGGATGAAAATAAAATAAAAAGCTTTTAATATACATATACATTGTATATATATGAGCTCGTTTTTACTAAATCAATTAATTGGTGTTATTTTTATGCTGTAAACACTGATGATTACAGATTATCTTAAGGTCATTGTGCTACGCCTCAAGGCCTTGCCATTCTCCTGTACATACGGGTTTAAAGAATATTTACCGAAAAGTCCTTTTTCTCATTGTAGCTCAGTTTTTCTTTCAATACTTAATTTGGATAAAGTATGTAAACTCCACCTAAGAAACAAAATTTACATTTGTGGTTTACGATTCGTCATCTGTTCAGTTCGAATCAATCAATACCTAACATATATGTTACAGCCACACCTGAGAAACTCACAAAAAAACGTTGGAAAACAGGCCGATAAGAAACGCCAATAAAATCAAATTTCTCTTTCAATATTATGACAATGACGAAAATCTAATTAAAAATTCAATCATTGCATGTTCTTTTGTTGATGCAACACAAGTTGTCCGAGTTCCAACACTTTGTCTCTATGTTTCGACGAAAATGTGTGGCAAAAAATGCATTCTCCCAATGTAACTGTTGCGTATCGCTCAAGGTAAATCGGGCACTATTGCATCAAGAGCTCAAATCGCTGCAAGGTCCGAGTCGTTTAAGGCACGCGCCTTTAATTACCATAAGATCGAAATTCGAAATACACTACTCCTGGTGCCAACGTGACAGTTGAGTGTCAGTCGTTCGGTGCGTGTTGGTAGGAAGACGCTCCATGTGCTTAAACAACTAGCAACAATAGCTTGTAGTCGATGAAATCTTGGGATTCCCGTGTGTTAAGTTGTTTACATTTCGTATTGTCACTGCCCACTGGTCCTTAAAGTCTTTAATTATCCATCACGTCGCGTCGTGTGATGGATGTGAAGATGAAGGTTCGAACTATCAATTATAAGATGGCACAAAACAGATAAGTGGGAAAATCCAAAGCGAATCAGCTTAAAAAAAATTGAACAGATGTTAACCTGCCACAAAACGTAAATATTTTGTAATGGTTTTCCGTTTTGCCAATTATTGATGATTAACATTAAAACTAAAAATTAAATAATAAAACTAGTTCTAATACACATGTTATATTTACATTTTTTTCAACTTTTGCTTTAAAGAGGTTTCGGACTTAAAGTTGCATTGCAATAGAATGTCAAATGATAATATTTTTTGTTGAATTTAAAGATTTAGCCTTGAACATTTGTTTCTTATTGCATAAAGAAGGCGTATTGTTAAATTAAGTGGAATACATTGAGAAACCTGATCGGTCAGTAATGGCGCTGGGCAGTTCAGGTGGTTCTTAGGCTAACAGTATTACCTGACCGAAGAAACAGGAAAATCTTTGTTCAGTTGTGTTTGCTGGCAGTGCTGTAAGATCAACCCTTAACCGTTTGCCCACATTTGATTTCATTTTTGTTCGTCGTATGTTTTAGACAAATTATCGCAGAAAAGGTTCGCTTTTTCCACTCTGGCGAACATTTCATTCCGTGTACAAATAGACGAGGTAAAAATTTCAATTGTAATCAATTTGTTCAAACAGAGGAGCAAATACAAATTTCATTACAAGTTTGCTTGCTTGCTTGCTATTACAATATTTCCGTTATGAATAATGTTTATTCACCACTGAGAGATACCTTTATGTAGATTGAATAATTTAATATTGTGACAAATATATATTTTTTGTTCAATCAATTATTTATTAATCAATCAATCAAATTCTCCAAAATTTATTATCTGCAAAGTGTTTTATATTTTTTGCACTATTCGTATAATTTCATGCGAATATAAAATAACGTGTTCTTTGATAATAACCATACGAATTGCGAGTTGTGACTGCAGTACTTTGTTAAATCATGACTTCGCAGTCTTCTAACGTGACATCTACCATATAACGATCATTACTACTAAATTGTTTACGCTTCATTTACCTTACAATTTTCACAGTTATTGTCTATATAAAAAAAACAATTTTTAACACTAAATAAAAGTTGTTTTTAAGTATGCTTGGCTGTCTGTTTCGCGCATATCTTCACGTCACTTATTCTCGACAACTTTTTTGGCTGACATTCGTATAGAGTTTGCAAAATAAAAGTCATCATGGACTTCTTAAATGATATCCAAAAAAAAATTAGCGTTAATTCGATAAAGCTTTATTATGTCTTACCTATCAGGTGTCAACGACTTTAATTGTGTATGTCGCTACTTTGTTGGTCAGGAACGGTTACCTGTAAAGGACAGCTTTCCCTGCCGTAAAATTTTCGGTGTTCACATACTTATATGAATAATGTTTTTTGCGCAGCAGACAAAATGAGCTCAGCGTAATTTGAGACCATCATTACTTTTTACACTACCTGTTAGTTGATACTGTTGTAAATCCGTTGTATTGAATAGGATGTTGTCTTTCATGTTAATGATTTGATTTAATGGAGGACGATTCGGAATTTTTTGTCGTTATCTAATTGAAGAAGTTAATTATATGATATTAGTTTAAACCCTTTTGCGATTCTAACAATTTTAAAGAGAGAGATTTATAGATGAATGACCCAGAAATTTTAAAATCATTTTTTAGAGAACTCACACAACTTATTTCTCGATTATATAATTCACATCATCATCTTTAATCCTGTTGCTAGTGCAATAAAAGTTCCATTGTAAATGTTTAATCAAAAAGTAAAAAAAAGTGAATCCAATTTCCGAGTGCATTGTTTTCGTAGTTTCTGGGGCGGCTGTTGCAGTCACAAGTGTTACGTCCTCCTACCTCCTAAGTATTGTGCAAGTGAATTAGCACCATATGTGAGTATACGGGGCAATCTAGCTTCACTTTTGTTGAGTGGTTCAGTAAAACAATTCACAGTTTTGCATTTATTACCAGAAGCTCGTTTAGCTTAATTCATTTAAATATCCAGTTAACTAACGAGTTCACTAGCGCGTTTGACGGATGAAAACTAATTCTATGAGTTATTTCGCCGCTCTTGTCAAAATCATTAAATTGAACAGAAGATGTGCGTCACATTGTAAAGTCGCGAATCGGTCGAAACGAGTTTTCTTATAGCGAAGGTGCGACACAAACGATAATATTTCACTTGAAGCGAATGCCAAATATTATTGTTGTTCAGCAAAACAAGAAATGTTTTTGTGCCGTTTACAACCACAAAGAATCTCCCCAAAAACTAGAAATAAACAAAACTGGAAAATTGTTTTAACCGTTGAAATATTTATTTACTAATTATATAGTCGATAACAGGATTTATAGCGTGACCTACATGAAATTATTGTACTTCCTCTCGACGACCATACTGATCACTGATCAGTGATCATATTCCCATAGATAATTAGATCTGAATCAAACAAACCGGACTGGTACAAATATCGAATTCAATGGCACGGCCTTAAATTGATCTCGTAAATACGCTTATAAAAAAATTAAAAATGAGTGTAAATGTGTGCGGGAAAAACAATAACGCAAAAACTCATTATATTGGTATGCACAGGTGAAAGAGTGAGAAGTCGGACGTGTCGGTGGTCGCGGCGCGGCGCGGCGAGGCGTTTGATGTATATTGTGTATTAATGTTTGGTTGCAAGGATTTCCTGCAGTGTTCTTTAGCGGCTGACAAATACCAAAAAACACAATTCAAATGTAGATTTAATACGATTTGAGTGAAAGCCTCCAGCTCTTGGGTCCATGAGTCCTCCCCCTACTCGGCTTCGACGAAAGCATACGCACAACACAAACAATGTTCGTCGGTAGTCTGTACACAGAAATTACCAGCCGTGGCCACGCTCGCCAGTCGCACCACCACTGGGCACTGGGCCCAAACACATGCATCCGACTTCAGTGCGGCGGCGGCTGAACGGAGCGGCTGCTGTCGCTTGATGCTCGTAAGTCGTAGGTACATTACAAAATGCGGCTGCCACAATCGCTTGATACTCATTCGTGCACAATCTATGATAGCGTCAACAACAGTCAACAACCAGCCAAACTACAAAGCTTCCAGTTTTTCCAGCGGCAAAGTGAGAACATGACGCGTCATTTGAATACGGCTGACAGTGATCCGATCGATATCGCGAACCGTGCCGACGCCAAGATGCCGTCTCCCGACGGTGGCTGCACTAATGCTGGCTACGAGCCGGACAACCATGCCAAGGTGCAGGGACGTCGCTCTGTGGATAGTGATAAAGTGCAAGTGGTCAAAATGAACGAGAGCGATGTACGCTTTGTGTCCACGACTAAGAAAGATTCGCTGGCCGACGAGGAAGATGACAATGACATTATTTCGGAGTATATTGGACACTATGGATGGTGGCAGTTCTTCTGGACATTTGTGCTGTGCATGTTTCAGTTGCCGCCAACGTTTCATATTTTTGCGTTCGTTTTCCAAGTAAGTTCATTTTTGCGTAGATGTTTTGTAAAATGTTGTTATTTTAATTGAATTTTTCAAAATGTTTGTGGGTACAAGTAATCTTCCAATACTCCGCCTCCTTTATCAGAAAAACCTCCAGCAGAATCACAAAAACGACACAAAACCGATAAGCAAAAGCAATGCAAATAATGCAATATCCTTGAACCCAATTAGGCGTGATTAATTCATTAAATTTATGTTTACTTGATCTCTCACTCACCATTAAGAAGAAAGGGTGCCATTACCGAAAACATTTAAGCCTCTAGAGTCTACAAGTAATTGTTATTATCGTATCTGTTTCTCACTCTACGCGCAGATAACCCATTTAGCGTAACCTTAACCTTATTTGCTGAATAACATGTATTAACAGGACAGCCGGCAGAATGTTATCGCTCTTGAAGTTCGCACTTCTCTCGCTTTATCTCCTTCAATATCGCTTCCCCCTATTCAAGGCATTTATTTACCAAAAGTGGAGACACTTAACTACAACGGTCATCCGTAATCAAGTTATTTGGCATAATATCTTGTAAGGACTAAGCAGCAAGTACAATGGAAGTACCTGTCGTTGAATGTACAGTGTATACTAATCGGATCACATTGGCAGCATCACTTAAGTCTCATAACCCATGCCAGCTTAACGTGTTGACTGTTGGAAGACGCATAAATCTAATCTGCTTACAAACAAGTGCCACTCAAATTACTTAACAATGCTTTGGCGTTATCATTTATTTAAGTAAATATACAATTATCTAGTCGAAATATATGGTTTTCGGTTAGTTGTTTCTTTTTCTGTTGGAAACATTGTTGCTGGAATTTTTTTGCATTAGTTATTTTGATTAAGAGTGATCTCTGAGTATCTGCGACTAATCGCGGACGTTAGATGTCAGTTCCGATTTGTAATGATGCATTTTGTCAAGATGTGAACAAAAAAGAACATATAAATGCTGGTTATGACATTTAGCGAAAGAGCGTTTTGCACAATCAATAAGATGATTAAGGATGATAATTAAATTATGTTTTCGAAGTTGCACAAAAAAATGACATCACTTGACGTGAATTTCAGACCCACGCTCTTTTCGACCATTAATTTTGTTTGGCCATAATGTATAAATGGAAAAAATTGCAATTCACCCAAGACAGTGTGAGGGACGGTAACGGGTAAACGAACGAAAACGAGTTTTTTTTTGTTTAATTGTTGGTATTATTTAAACTTGTTTTATATACGACTATAAAAAACAATTTCCATGAGAGTTATGAAAGTTTTCAATACTCGTATACATTTTTGTTTTCATGTTTAATAGTTTTGTCTGCTTTCTTGCCTTTTTTAGTACAATATCTGTATGGGAAGCTTAAATAATTAACAAATAAAGTACAATATTCTATCTAATTAGACGGTTTTTAGTTAAAGATGGAGCTTCATAATTTTGATATGTAACTCTAGAAATCTCCCTTCCGGTTAAAGTGAATGTTCGAATGATGGATGGTCTGTGGTCAATGGCCATTACCATAGAAGTCAATGGGGTTTTAATTCACTGATTTCGCATTATTGGTAATTTGTTTCTTGGAAAATATTGTTATTTTGAAATTTCAATGAGTTCTAATTACTTTTAACCGTACCATTTCGTTGTTAAATGTTTCTGTTACTGTGAATCGATTGACAAACGGCCATGTCGACATCGAAGGAGCTTTTGCAATGAGAAAACGCAGATTTGTGCAACACAAGCCAATTTACTGTTATTAGGTGTAATGAGGAAATTCGTAGATACATTTTCATCATTTTCGTTTTCCGCATCAATAGTCACTGTCAAACACACAATTTCAGCAACGCGTTGCTTTGATGTATGCTGGAAAATATGGTGCCAATCATAATTAATGGTTATTCAGTTATAGCAGACATCTTAATTTAAATGTTTTACGTTGAATTGTGAGTTTTTGTTAAAACAATTAAATCAGTTTTTAAGGACGGAATACTTAATCGATTCCTATTATTAGAGTAGAAAACGTGAATCAGAGAGTAAACTTTTTTTGTTGAAAACTCATCACAAACAATTCAAAACATAAGCTTTTTAACACATTTTGTTGGCGGTTGTTTGTAGATTTTTAATTTACATATACTAAGTATTTAGAGATAATTTTGTAAAACAAAACACTCATTTATCATAATCGGCCAATTACCTCACAACTATTCAATTGTCATTATTTCAATGGAAGTGGCATTGAAAACAAAAACATAACATATGCCAACACACGTGACACAGTAAAGTTCGGCAGTAAGTAAAGCATAAAGTGACGCGACAATCTATAATTTATATCATCAAACAATCTCATTTTTATTGTTAATTTACTTTTTTTTTAACAATTCGATATTTGAAAAGTATGCCACAAAAATTATTCAACTATAAATGATTTTAAATTGCCACACTGAACTTGCGGAGAATGCAGAGCCAAGGAGACTAGTCAAGGTATTTCTTAGATTTGTTGTTTTCTGTTCGCTGCAGCGAGACATTTATGGTAACTATTGACCTACTGCGGTAATACAATAATACAAAGAAAATGCCGAGTCGGAACATAAACAAGGAAACTGATTTTAGATGCAAGACTGGTCGATGTTAACGGCCGACCACGTATCTTGGTATTTCCGTGCAAAAAGCAAGCTCACACGCTAACACCGCACCGCAAGTAGCTTTAAGTCATATGCTCGTAAAGTGGCTTGGCGTTAATTTGGTTTTTATTGCTTTAAAATGCAAATGAATATTGGAGATCGTGAACGTCGCAGTGCAACATTACTGGATCAAGGCGACGTGCGCGATCAACCGATCGCCGTTTAATTACAAGCACTTTTCCCGCTCCACCTACGATAACCGGCCTTGACTTATGTTTCATATGCTCTACAGTCTACACAATCGCCATTCCATATTTCGATTGATTGTCTTGTTATTGTAAATTGTATTTACACAAGAAGACAGATGAGTGTTTTTTTTTAAGGAAATTTGAAATTCTACAATTTCACAAAACGTTCTATGTGATCTTCAGATGATTGTTTCTTACACAAATATAAGTGTGAATAATTTGTTGTTGAACATCGCATCATTACATAACAAAGTTCCCACACAGTTTAAGCCATATCTATCTATTTTTAATGTACCCAAATGAATCGCCTGTGACAGTAATTGTTATGCTTCATTATGTGTTGTACGGTTAAACGATTTTTTTTGTGCAATATTAAATTGCATTAAATAAGTCCAATTTCAGTATTACACAATGGTACCATTATGTATTTGCATAGTCATATGATTGTCATGCGCTAGCTGGCATGTTGCTTCGAATTACTTATATTCGGCGTTTTATTTTAATTTCCTTATAACTTACATAACTTACATTCAATAATTTTTATTACATTCATTGTTTATTACTTTTTGTTGACAGATGTCATTAAACCGTGAAAGAAATATTTTTTTACTTATTTGTTATGAAAACATTTTTTATCTAAGTCAAGTTATCAAGGTCAACTTATTGACACACTTTTTGACACCATTTTACTAAAACTAATGAATTCACTATGTATCAACAATTGTAACAAAAACATAAACCAAAATCGAAATTATCAAATAATTTTAATTTGAATGTCAAGTTATTACACAAAACCAAAATGCTATAGAACTTGATAAAACATAAATCAAAATTTCAGTTGAAAGTTGAAATTCTGCGAAGAAATAACGTAATTTTAATGAAGACAAACGTAAATGAGAATGCACTGACCTGCATGAGAATCTGTAAAATTATGCAACAAAAAATTAATGAATTTCATTACCGCGCAGTTCGTAAAGAGAAAAAACAATTCCATTTGCCTATCCCACCGCCGAGTCTCTTGAGTCTTGAAAAATGATGATTGTTCAGCGTTGTCGGTCGTCGGAGTCATATTTTATGAATTAATTGTATCATTTCGAATTAAAAGGGCAGGCCATTGAGCGCATAGGGCACAACAACAACAACAACACAACAACAACAACGTACAATGACACAGTCGTAAAAGCGCATGAAATGTTTATGTATACAACAACAAAAAGTAAAAACAGGTCGATTGTGGCGCATTAATTCTTACGAAAGAAAGGCAGTGGCTGGCAATTTGACGCAATGGCATCGCGGCCAGCTGTCCTCCTTCAGAGAGGCAGATGTCTTAAAATGTCCACCAAAATATATTTTTTATGCCTTTGCTTTTTAACGAAGATAAAATTCTTGTAAGTAGTTTTATTTCGTAAGAAATTGTGTGGCACGAAATAATACTTAGTTAAAATGTGCCTAGAATTAGATAAGAAAGATTTACGCTATTTTTCTGACTTATTTTTCGAAAATCAACGCGAACTTCACAATCTTAAACTTAATATTTTTTACACTCTCTGCGCAGTCCGCCACCAAGGACTTCTGGTGTGCCCGTCCAGAAGGCATGGAGACTATGGACGTGTCCCTATGGCGTAATATGACCCAGCCACAAGGCCCCTGTGACATGTATGACATCGGCAGCTTTGACATGTTGGCGGCCACCTTCGCCTCGCACTTTGCCGAACAAGCGGCCAACAACAGCATGAGCATGACGCCGTGCGGCGCATTCGAGTACGACAACAGCGAGATGGGCGGCACTCTGGTGTCCGAATGGAATCTGGTGTGCGACCGCAAGAGTCTGCTCAGTGTGGTGGAGATGTGCTTTTTGGCGGGCGCCGCCGTCGGCAGCATAGCCAGTGGTTGGATATCAGACAAATTCGGACGCAAAGTCACGCTGATGTCGTTCATTACCATACAGACACTGGGCGGTAAGTACTGCATTGTTTTTACCCTAATTCCCAAAAGACGACTTCGAAATAACGGTACTATCTGAAATGCATTCTTTTTAAAATTTCCTCACATTAAGCTATGTTATCTAACAAAAAACAAACTTTTTAAAACTCGAGTCGTTTGAAATGTAACTCGTGAATGGTAAACGGACAAACGAATAACAGATCCATCCGATGTTACTTTCAAGGTCAAACTTTGGATCAAAATATTTTTTTTAAGTAATTGCTTTAACGTTTCAATACTATATTAAATGGCTATCAGTTACGCCTTACGTCTTTGGTATTAAACTTTTGTTCACAATTATAACCTAATTATTGTAGTCGCAAAAGGAAATTATGTAACGACGAAACATAATTTCCTTTTGCGAAACTTCGCGTCGCGTCGATTTAATAATATCGCAACAAATTATTGAGCTTATCAAAACAAAACATTTTTGAAGAATGTATCAAAGTCAAAATGAAACCTTCCAAGGTCCAAAAGGATTGGGTTTCTTCCTATCTTTTGCACGATATATTTTTTGACTAATAATCCATCAGCATTTTTATTTTTTCGACTTGGTAAACAACAAATAAGACTTGTACGGATATCAACGATTGATGAGTAGAGGAAGAAAAAGAAAAAGTAGAATATTGGCGACGAGATAAAACTGAAATTACTTGATTTATACGGGTTTTTAAAATTCATTAACCATGGACACCATTATAAGATCATTAGCATTTGGAAATGCGTAGGAGTTTGTTTTTGGTCACTCAAGGATGAATACTTTTCAGGCACGTAAATTGTGTAGATGAATTCGAAGGTCCGATGAATATTGATTGTCTGAGAAACATATTTTTATTATTCGAATATAGGTCAATGAATACCTATACTTAAGGAAAAACATTGCAAAGCTACGAGAAAACAATAAATCCAGGAAGACATTTTCTGTTTCTGACTTTCGTCACACCTTGAAGCGTATACAATTAAATTTGCACCACGCGTGCAACATAAGTAAACAATACGCCAGACGAAGATTGTGTCATACACTTGAATGCTGTCGGATAATGATTAAGCGAGAAAAATCGCTTTAATAACACAAAATGTCGCGACAATTATTAAGAACGCGCGACACACGGACATACCACTTTCAACAGTCAACATACAAGGTGAACGTATAGAAATATTGTACATACGTGTACACTGTATAGGTGTAAATGTTTTGTGCAGCATAACAAATAAACAGTAAACTGAATGAAGTGAGAAATTAATGTTTGGCTAATTACTTCAGAGGTTAGTCATCTCAAGACCTGCGAGAAATCGAATGAAATCAAGACGAATCTGCTCAGGTTTTCAAGGATCATTAAACTATTTGCAACGACAGTTTTGAAAATTGTGGTTATCAAGCGTATCAACATAGCTTTCACTAATTACCTTCAACACTTTCTGGCATAAAAAAGGCAACATCGTTGTTATGTTGCACACACAAAAGCGGCTGATTGACTGTAGACTGTAGAGTGTAGAGTGTAGACGGTATAGACAAGTCACAAGTTGAATGGCAAGGCCGCTTCTCAGAAATCTCACACGCTACGACGCGACTGGTCTAAATAATAGCATCGGCTTCAGGCCATTATGCCGCCAGAGTCACGTGAGGACTGTTAGGTCATTCGTTTGACCCTGTTCAATGTTGCGTTATGGCATTGCATAATTCTTGTAGAAATTTGTTCAATTTGGTCAATGAACCACATATATGAGCATGTATGTTTGAATACAATATTTTCGACGTTTGGGCATTTGCGATTTCGTTGAAGGTGCGTTTTTTTGCAAATGAAATTCAACATGCTTCTCGACATGAGTTTAAGGATGCAGCTGGCAAAAGCTCCGATTGACCTAGCAAAAATTTAGCTTTTCTTGATTCCTTCAAAACATTTCTTCGACGAGAAGAAAATTTTGATATTTCAAATGCGGTCGGGAAAGACTATAGAATTCGAAATGAAACGCGAGAAAATCACTTTTTCAAGGTCTAAATATTCTGTTAGCAACAAAATATTATGCTCGTACATTTCTTCCATTCAGTAACGTATAATTTGTACACTGATTGAGCCATTTTTTATATATTAGCTCGCCCTGCACGAGAAGCCGCCAGTGGACACTGGACACTGGACAGTGGACAGTGGACAGTGAGGCAGAGGTAAGGAATGGCAGCCGTTGGTAATGACCGCTCGTGCCATAAATTCTGCATTTTTATTGTGTCGCTGCCTGACGCCTCCCATGCGCTCGTCCCAGCGCAGTCTATGTGAACACATATGACAGCACTTCCGCGTACACTGCTGCTCTTCTGCCTCCGCGAACCGTATTCACATGAAATCTGTTACATATAATGTGCCACATGTAACTCTTTACCCGCTTATCGATTATTTGCTCGCTTTTGTGTTACAATATATTGGCCAAGGACATTGACAGACTACATGCGTGCGTATTTATATGCAGTGGCCGGTGGGTGACATCGCCAGTAGGGGATGGGCTCGTTTCCAAAATTGTTTTGCGTCCTTAGAATGTCTTCATCTGCATGTTATGAAAAGACGCGCCGCGGCGCTAGCAACAATTCATTTAAATTTCTCAGCCCATCGAAAAATGTCTGTATTCTGCTGCAAAATCAGGCATTTATTGCATAAGCATATTTGTTGATTAATACATAACAGAAAACGTAACAAAGATACCTTAAATCGTTAAAAATTATCATAATGAATTCTTGACGCACGTGCAGTGCAGTAATTATTCCGGTCGCTTATCTACATTAACATTCCATTTGATGTTACATCAGTTGTTTTGTGAGTCACTAGGACAAAAACTATAATGTAGTTCATATCAACTGGAATGTACATTGTACAATTCATTGTACCAGACATATTTGATAACAACAAATGCAACAAGAAATTAGCTGCTGATTCTCCACGATAGTTAATGTACTTTTCCCAATGCCTTGGAACCAATCCGAAAAGCATTTCTGCCACTGTGAAGGTGGTAACTCCAAGACATGTTTTTTGAACGCATCATTTTCTTTGATTGGAGGGAATAATAAGAAATCATCAGGTGCCTGTTGGAGCCAATTGACAAAGAAAAATTTGAGTGTTATTTAATTACATATAATTTCAAGGTATACAGAGAAAAGTTGCTTTAAGATTATAAAATTTGAACGGCAGAGAAGACGCGTAAAATACAGATGTTTAACATAAGTATGAAAAAAGAAAATCGTCGTAGCCGTTTTCGAAATAGTTAAAGTAAAACCTAATTTTTCGTCAATAACACTTTGAGTTCCGACATAGAAATATCGGAGGGTCGATTTTAGACGATTCTTAAGTCCATTTGCCAATTTTTTTGTTATCTGTGAGCTGCTGATGAAAAAATTGCACCGACGCGACGGTCAAAAGAAAAAACAAATTTTTCTCAGAACATAGTTTTCCAAAAATAATTCTAACAGCACACAATGATAGTTCAGTTATAAATTATTTACCAACAACATTCCCAAGTCACAGAAATTGATAGAAACCACTTTAGATACACTTGTTTTTTTTTTTTGGCTGTTGAAAAAAATAATTAATTTTTGTTTTTTCGCAAAAATCTTACCTTAAATACTGTTTTCTGTCAACTGGCAACCATGAAAAGGATACCGTTCAATATGAGAAACATATTGAAAGGATCGAGTTCAAATTTCGTTAAGTTTTCCTGAAAATGGGAAATAAGTGTTGACCGTCTGTAGAGATAACATGACAAAAAAAACAATTATATACTTTTTAGGTTATAAAATATGAACAGCTGAGATTTGCAAAATGTGATATATGTCAAAAAACGTTAAAAAGAAGGTTGTTTAACATAAGTAAAAAATAAGTAAAAGCATATCTAGAAATGTTAGAAAATAAAATAAGGAATAATTGGTTTATAATAGTTTCGAGCTGTGTAAACATAAAGCTTGCAGATTGTAAACAACAGCAATAAAAGTGAAGCACGAAACACAAATACTTTCAATTCCACAGCGGAGGAAGTAATTTCTGCATTCCTTCGCCGCGGAAATCGTCGTGCAGTCGAGCAAATGGGGAAAAATCTCTGTCCAAATGAAACATAAAATTTTTCATTTCGTGCACACATTTCGGAATTTGCCATCTATCTGATTAAATTTCGTGGCATTGCAGTGCACACGCGAAATCCAAATGCGAATGCGAATGCGAATGCACCTTTGTGTATGCGAGCGAATGATGAGACGACAAGCCGTTTATGTTCAACAGATTTCATGCGAAATTGTCATCCTCATCTGCTTATAATTTGATTTCTCATGCTGTGCATGGAGTAGCTTGCATATTTCTCAAGCTAGCCACCAACCCTTGCACGCTCCTCAGTAAGATATGACAGTTCGCCTGTTTGCGATGCTCGTCGTCCTCTGCAGTGCGGCCACACATAACATAGTTTGCACATATTGTCTGTACACAGTTTTTCTACATAAAATATTTACATATACCATAAACTCACACAAAATATATGCTCGTCGCTTGTGCATACGCGATGTGTGGAACTTCAAACACACACACACACACACACACACACACAAGGATCGGGCATGGGTTTGTTGATCATATTCTTGATTAAAAATTCCTGATGTGTATACAAGTGGCAGGGCGGTTTGTTTGGCTTGTGCTTTACATTTAGATGCATATTTTAATACATTTAATGTTGTATGTTGCTTCAACACGGTAATGAGAAATATCGAAATGAGATGTTCAACATAACGATGAATGCACTTATTGTTAGACTAATTGATAGGACTAAATTACATTTAGCACCTGAATCAATTCAGTAACACTATCGGAAAAGGTGAACACTAATTGAGTTAAATTGTGTGGAATAAATAATCTCGGCAAAGCTTCACCGTAAGCTTCGTTTTAAGCGTAAAATTTTACTTGAAAATTCCAAATTAAAACGAACTCTTCCACAGGAACCGCTCTGGCCTACTCCCAAACGCTGCTAGTGTTTATGCTGTTACGTTTCATAATTGGATTTGCGTCCATGGCTGTGACAGTGGTGAGTTTCGTGCTTGTCGTGGAATTGGTGAGCGGCAAATATCGCACAATAATCGGCATCCTCAACATCCTGCCAGTCGCCATCGCCTACGTTTTAATTGCCATCATTGCCTATTACACGCGTGACTGGAGACAAATGCAGTTGGTCATTTCGGTGCCATGGTTTTCGCTGTTCATTTTCTGGTACAAGCACAATCGCCCGCCGATTATTCAACATATTCTGACAGTAATTTTTATGTTTCGATAGGGTATTTCTGCCCGAGTCACCGCGTTGGTTGCTGGCCACGGGACGCATTGACAAGCTGCGGCAAATTATTGAGCAGGCGGCAAGATGGAACGGCCGTGGCCTGCCTGACAACTACGAACAGACGCTCGTCTCGCCCGCCCAGGATGAGGATTGCGGCTCAATTATGAACTTGTTTTCACCGGAGTATCGTCGCACCACTCTGCTCATGGTGGTAGTCTGGTTCTCGTTTGTGCTCCTCTATTTCGGCATCACCTTGCATTTATCCAATCTGGGCGGTGACATCTACTTGAATACGGTATTTGCCTAATTGCTAATCACATGCTCATTAGATTTTCGGCACGGCCTCTGGTTACAGAGTGGTGCATTCATTGCACATCTTCGTGCACTTCAATTTGGAGGTTACTTTTCGATATTTTTCCTCATATTTGGCTGTATTTCTGCATGCAGATTATCGCTGGTTCTGTGGAGGCTGTCTCGATTCTGTTAAGTGTTCTCGTTGTGCTGAAATTGGGCATCAAAATTAATCTGGTTATTTACATGCTGGTGGCAGGGATCGCATGTTTGCTAGTGAACTTTGTGCCGGATGGTCAATTGGGCGGAATAATTACTCTAGCAATGATTGGTGAGTAAAACGCATATTTCTGCGCATTTTTAACAATTGGACACTAGAATTGATGTCAATCTGCTTTGCTTACAGGAAAGTGCACGACGGGCGCAAATAATGCAATTATACCAACATTCACTGCCGTCCAGTATCCTACTAAAATGCGTAATCTCGGCGTCGGAGTGGGCAATTTCGCCGCAGGTGTTGCTCTTATCGTCGTACCTTATTTATGGCTGCTGGTTAGTTTTTCTTCTACAAAACGGTGGTGAGGCGCGCACTTACAATTGCTTATAATTACAGGAACATACCTACCAGTACTTGCCAATGACAATTATGGGTATTTTTGGAATAATCGGTGCTATTGGGCTGATACTTCTCAAGGATCGCGCCACCGAAATTAAGTAATTACATTGAAGGTAAAAGGATTTAAGAGTTTTCGTAATCTGTCATTTTTTGTACCCATAGAAAACAGAAGGAGTTGGCGGCTAGGTATGCAGAGACGATGGAGAAGTTTTAGCGAGGCAAAAATACATATTTTAGTTTTTAGTAAATTTGTGATATATTAAAAGTAAAATGTATAATTATCATTTATAATAATCTTTAGAGTAAAATTGGCAGAAACACTGTCAGTATGTAGGATCAGCCTAATTAAATATTTGTATAATGTATTTAGTTTCGAACTGACCATTTGAATATAAAATCTATTATGGATTTTTTGGGAAAAAATTACGATTGTTACTGATAGTACATTTTTACCTTTAAAACTTTATTTACTTTCATTATTAATGTAATAAGAGGGTGTCTTTTCGTATTTCGATTTAGTATTTAATAAATTCATTTAAATTATTTGTAATTCAGATTTATTACTTATCAACTACTGTAGTCACTTACAGAGATAAATTTAATTTTATACAATTGAGATTTCCAGATATCTTCAATAAATATTGTCAATATACTGTTTAAACCGTACAAATGCAGTAACATTTTGGTGTGCGTCTCTACTTTTTCAAGTTGAGCTTTTTGGAAGCTTTTGCTTAGCGTAATTGAATGAGAGCGTTGAACAAAATATTATTCTGCGAAAAAAAGATTTGATTAATCTGCGTTTTGTTTGCCTTTTTTAAATTTGTTAAGTGTGCGAGTATCGAGTACTTCACTTCCAATGAGACTACCGACTGTTGTGCACTCGTAAAAAACTTATAAATTCAGTAGCTCCGGTAAGAAAAAAAACGTACCTTTTTAAGCTTATATTGCATGCTCTCACATTGAAATGCATTCACTTATTGCCGTGTCGCGTCGCACATTTTTGGGTGCATGTGTCTAGAATACTTAAGGAATGGGCCATTTTAAAAGTGATCCGTCGATTTGTCTGTTTGGCTTCTTCATTGTGAATAACTTATTTTGTAAAAACTTTCCTCTCAAGTGTTTTCTTTTCCGACTTTGCCTTGTCGTCGTATGTGGAGTAAACGCCATCTGAAGAGCTGCGGCTACAGCGAACGAACAATGTAAATGAATATTTTCTTTTCTTAGTGTTTTTTTTTTTTAGTTTATACGAGTATACGTATTTTAATTCGTTTTGGAACCATTTAGCATTTGGCTCACGTGTTGGTTCCGACCTATCGTTTGGTACTTTGTCGGGTTTCTTCAATACTGCCGCTTTCTTAGTTACTTAGAGGCTTACAGTTGGCTTCTAAACAAAACATCAATGGATGTAGAATATTTTTTTTTTTAATATAATAAAGAATATCTGAGCCGCCACAAAAGATGTTTAATTTGCTACAGATAAGACGGTTTTTTTTTATAATGCATTCATGAATGATTAAGATGAGGTAAAAGTAATTGCAACTAATTTAAATAAAAAATACTTCCTGATGACATTTACAAGATGAGTTTTTACTTCTGAATTTTCAACTCCTCGTGGAAATAATTGCAGTAAATTTATATTACAATAGTTTTTTTTTATTAATTTTAGCAGTTAGCCCAGTTTTTCATCGCGTTCACGTGACTTAAGATTTTTCAAAATATTTTCCTTCGCTATCTTATTTATGCTGAAAAAGAATACTAAAAAAAGTAAGTTTATATTTCGGAATCAATGTCGGACAAGGTCAAAATAAGTGTTTTTTTTTTGACAAAATAATCTGTTCTTAACTTACAATTGCTATTTATTTGCTTCGCTGAAAGTTTGAACAGGTTAACAATGACGTGTGTACGCGTCGATCAACGCTCAGTATCGGCGCGAGTGCGAGGGCCATATGTAGCAACTGTAATAATCAGCAACAGGGTGGGGATCTCAGGTATAAGACATTGCACATGAATTCTATGTTGATCACAACAGTTATAGAAAACACGTACAGAGGTCCATACCAACGACTTAACTGCCAGTCGTTCTGTGATCCATCGACAGGCTTCACGATATATTTCAAGTGCAAGGAATTTGACAAAAAGTGATTTTATAAGTGTTTTTGTGATTTTGTTGATTTGATTTGTGCGTTTTTGTTTTGCACGCAAAGAAAATGAGAGGCCAACTCTTTTCGGTATGTTACTGGGCCATTACTTAATTTTATTTAAAAAACAAAAACTGTGAGTTAATGGTGTGAGTGAAAGTCTTTGAAATAACGACGGTCTCTAAGAATGTGAAATTCAAACTTATAAAACCGAATCCTCAAATATTGAGAACACCATGACAAAACTTTATCAACTAAAACAAAACAAAAAATTAAAACAAGTTTTTTTTTATCATTTTCGCCCGAAAATTGTTATGCATTCATTGCATTTAACCAGGTGGTACTCTGTCGTGCATGCGTTTTCCTCTTAAATGTTCGTGGCATTCTGCTATGATATTATGAATTTGCCCCCTGGCATTTTGACGCTCTTCAGAATCAGACACATCCCAAAACAAGCGGTGCAGAAAACTATAAGTTCGTGATGCAAATTATAGTTTTACAGATAACTTATTGCAAGTATTATCAGATCGCTTTTTTTTGTTTTTATGCAACGCAAATTTTTTTTTTTGGCATTGAAATGTTACCGTTGGTTTTTGCGAATAGCAGACTTAAAGGGATCGATAAAAATTGTAATAATTATTTACGGAGCACTAATTCAAATCGATTCATTACTACCGTCAAAAAATTGAGTTTCACGTCTTTTTTTGTGTTCGTGTTTTTATAGCCGCTAAATATTTGGCTACACCCTACTTATTGGGACATAATCGAATTACGATTAATTATTTTCAGAATGCGAATCAAGGTTATATCAGTCTAGTTCATATCACTTCCTTTCTCTTTCTTGGTTATTATTTGTTTGTTGTTGTGAAATGCGTAAAGAATTATACCGGGATAAATGTTTTGAAATATTGATGACTGAATAGAAAAGTCATTGAAAACGATATTTTTAACTCATTTAATAATGAAATGGAGGACATAAGTATAACAATCAGCGGCAAGTCCGAAAGGACACGGCTGTAATTGTCTCAAGTTCGATTTACTAAGCATTCCGGTTAGTGGAAGCAGCATTTTCCACTTTGTGTTTTCCTTTGTGTTATATGTAAACTTGTTATTCGACAAAAAGTTAAAATTAAAAAAGTATTCGAGAAAAAATGCCCGTTAACCAAAATTTAGTATGTTTTGTAAAATCAAATTTTCTAAAAATTAAAAGTTTTCCCAAGGTCACTCTCAAATTAAAGTTATTATGACAAAACTCTAGGTTTTATGAAATTCTTTTAATTTTTACTTATGTTAAACAACTTAATTTTACTCGTCTTTTGACTTGTGTCAAATTTTCCAAATCTTCGTGTACATACTTCCCGATCGGCATCACTCGAAATACCGCCATCTACATTAAGAATAGATGCACGGATCTACTTAAAAACAGTTGTTCTATACTAACTCTTATATAGAATATAAATTTTCATAATTGTTAACGAGATAAAAACGAGGTAAAGTAAGCGAAAAACAAATTACTTCTTGAAATTAATCAAGACCAAACTTATGCTTTATCAAAATATGTGTAATTTTTTAAAAAACTATTTATCTATTTTTTGCTTCAATTATGCTGAAACAGTTTTTTGTTAAAATAGATTCGTTACCTGATCGATTCGGATGTAATAGAAAGAAAAAACAAATTATGTCTAATTCATTGTCAAACCTGCATTTCTTTCACATAAAATCGTAAAACGATCGATGAATACCAGTTGTAAGATATCTTCATTTGCCTTTCATTAAAAATCGTACAATAATCTCAATCTGCAATTTTCTTCATAAACATTAAACTTTCAAATAAGAAATTGCCAATTGTAACCGAATTCAAAAAAAAATCGAACACAAAAACTAAAACATGAGCAAAAACAAAATAGATATGCCAATCAGATAAACATGTTTGATTGGTATGGCACAGTTAGGCTAGCATAATGCAAAATGCAAATGCGAGCATATCACAACATGCCTAACATAAACATTTTCCATTTCACTTGATGCTGCTGAGTGGTGGTTGGCGAGAAGCCCATCCAATTTGTTAGGCCGAAATTAGACGCAATAAATAAGACAGGCAAAACTCTGTGTTAAACGTTTCTTTAATGAGCCTGAACTGATTATAAAATGTCGTTTGTTTTACTGTTAAAATTTTGACTGCATTAAAATCAAAACATCAATTAGAGCCAACATTTATAAGAAACAAATTTCAGTTTGGTTGTTTTTTTTTCGGCATTGCAAAATGTTGACTATACTCCTAATAGTAATTTGAAGGTGTGGCTGGTTGGGTAAACAGCCGCTTTAAACATTTCTTTGGGTGCGCAACAATACAGACAATTCTGATTGTGACTTGTGAGCTAATCCCAAAGAACTTTAATTGATTTTGTGCCCACTGAAATAATGCGGTGGTTTAATTAAAATGCCAATGAATTAAAGCGGAAAACATCGTTCTCAAATCGATTTCGCAGCAATTAAACGAAGTTTTTGTTTTTACGTCTGCATTAGTTTTCATCTGCCATTTTTGAGACAACGCAAAGAAAAATTTGATTAGTCTGCGGACCAAATCATCTTATGGAAACGGCTGGAATTATTGCAGTCATTCAATGTTTGAAGTAAAAATGATTCTTGTTGGCGTTACAGTTAAAGTATTTCCCAGAAAGTAAAAATAAAATAAGTGAGTGAGTGAAATTGAAAATGGATTTACATTTGAAAAAAAGTATTTACGTCGAAAAAACGAAACAGAAAGCGCGGAAATGGGAAAAACGAGACCCCAAGATCAAGTACATTATGCTATTCGCCACCGACCGCCGCGCCGCGCCGCGCCGCGACGTCAATTGTGCAAATGTGCGCTTATCCGCCAGTTGCATGCGCCGCGCCGGCCACAGCAGAGGCGGTAGGCTGTAGCTAAACGAGTTACAGGCTACAGCTACAGGTAGTCACATTGCACGGCAGATACCTTGAACGAAAGTGAAACTCGTTACTCGTTTATCTTGTGGCTTGACTTCTTACATGCAGACTTCGATACAAATTATTACTTCCACCACACCAATTGGTGTACTCTCGCCCGTTTCGTGTAATTTGCATTGAAAGCTGTGCCCACTGCCCAGGCCCTCTGACGAACGCGAAAATGCACGTACGACTTTTTATACAAAAGCAATTTCAAAGTTTAATTTGGCTTTAGGTGTGCACAGAAATCGCTATAATCTCTTTTTATTTTATTTTTTGTATCTTTTGTTCGCTGTTACCTAACTATTTGATGATTGTAAACTTCCTAATTAAGTAAAAGCTCACTTTCGTGCACTTATTATATTCGGATGGGCTTTTAATTCAGCATCATTGATTCTTTATGCAAAGCTTTATGGGTGAAGCAGCCTTCAGATTCAAATCGCCCAACGTTTAAGACATTCCAAAAATGTACAATAAACAACATTTACCTTAAAACACATGAAAACTAGTTTACTTTTTGGTTGAGGCTTGGTATTTACAAGTTATGCAATGTAAAAACATTAAGATAAAGTCACTCATGCCAAAAAACTGGCGGCGAATGCGGTGGGCTGTTTACTGACGGGGAAGCGAGATCAAAAATCTCAAAAGAAAACCACATTTTACTGACATGACCGGTTGCTACTTGGATGACTTGGAACAATACCTAACAAAGTTTAAGCTTCGACATAAACATTACATTATTCTCATTTATCTTCAATTATACCAAAGAACTTTCAATAGAAATGTCTTTAGTAGAAGACGACTTTTTTCAAGTAATGACAATTAGGACTTCTTTTTTAGGAGTGTAGAAGACAGAAATGGCTGTTTTTGGTACTTATGTATTTCATTTTAAACTATCTAAAATTAATCAAAAAATGACGATTTTGCACTTTTTAGAAAGATCAACTAATAATCTGTTGATTACATTTTTTAGAGGCTAGATCTAAAAAACGCCTTTAGTTTTTTTCCATTTTATTTCTACGTCAAGCAAAAAAAATAATTTTTTTTTGTCATTGGTAAAGAATAAAGGAATTCGTTGTTTACATTTTCTAAAAAATGATTAAAAGTATAAAAAAAAAACTTTTAAAAACAGGGAAAATCAACGATTTTCAAAGTTTTTTATGCAGGGAAGAAAAATTGTTTTCCACCCTTTTGTTTTTCTAATATTTTTAAATTGTTTTATTCTCAAACAGGTTGTTAAAAATCATTATTTTTGGAAGCGTCTAAATACGTTTTTTATTTAATCTAAAAGTACCAAAATGCATACAAAAATGCCAAAATTCATACTTTGCGCCAACATTATGTGTTGAAATGACGAAAACAGTTCATCATTTCTACACGGAAGACTTGGTTGTATGCGAGAAAGATAGGATATTTGCATGCGAGTGCAGGTAAAGATAGGATGACGATAAGGCCGTTTATATTTATAATTTCTGTTGTGTCGAGAAGCAATGGAATGAAGACAATAGAATAGAATTTCTGGACTGTAATTAGGGATACATTGAACAACAAACTACCAAACATAAAATAAAATAAAAAATTGCTTGAAAAAAAGTTAGGGACCATATGAAATCATTTCCGCTAAAAGGAAAACGATGTATTTTTCTGAAATGATCTCCGTGATCTTTGGAAAGTAAAACCAATAGCAACAATATTCAATATGTAAGTCTGTACGATCGTCATAAAATATCTTTATTTTCTGAAAATGTGCCTGTTAGTTCAAAACAAACTGTCGGGAACGATATATTTGGTATGCTAATAATATGTGTGTTTCAAAATGCAATTGTATTGTAAATCTGCAGCAAAACCAAGTTGGTGTGTTGAAAAGAAATAGTTGAGTTTTGAGTTGGTCGCGCTGTCCAGTCTACCCTCTTAAATAAAAATATCGTTTTACAAAAAAAAAAAAGATAGAACTTTTCTCGGACGCGTACCTTATGGTCACATTCACGTTCATATGGTCTCTAACCATCCGTTACCCATTCCGTTATGAGACGATTTGATTTATGATACATAGGAGCGCGACAATCAGTGAAGGTGCACCGACAGGTCGGAACGCGCTGCACTTTGCGGTCTGTTATTTAACACTGCACCGATACCCGAAGAACCTCATTAAACATTCAAGCCTCATAAATTATTTCTCTTTCAAAAACATAAACAAACCAACAAACCAATGCAACTCTGCACGCACAACGTAAACGACAATTGTCTTGCATAAATTAACACAAAATAACGGTGCAAATGCTATAATGGCACATGTGCATTGTGCATTGTGTCATGTGTGGGCGCTTGCTTACAATAAATAAGGAATGAGAGAATTAATCAATAGCTGCACGCGTTAATTTGTTGTATGTGGTTTGTGGTATTGTAGCGGCTTTGATTATTCAATACATAAAATATCATAAATTTATGTTGCATGATTGACACTTTACCTTTGCCTACATATGTTATATGTCGAACTGATTGTAAATTCAAAGAAGAGTTCTACAAGTAATAACTTTATTTCAAATAAAATTGTATTGCAAAAAGTCATTTAAACGGCATCCGATTGATGATTGCCTTGTACTAGTTAGCATCAATCTCAAGATCATGCGAATACAGAAATTTCTTAGGTAGGACAAGCTATTAATCTCTTGTTCTTGATACATCGCTATCATATTCCATTCAATACAAGGAATTTAAAACAAACAGCGGCAAAATGCGACTTTCCACTTAAAATGGAAAGTGTTTGCTGCAGGCAGATTTTTTATTAATTCAGCCATCAGAGACAGTGGCAGAGAGGTGAACGTCATTCGGGCGGCGAGAACCTGCCTCCATAAGAGATGTAGACCAGTTGACCTTCACACACAATTATAAATTATAATTTTAGCTGTGTACAGAACCACAAAACCGCTCAAAGAAACTCTCATTGCAAAGGGTAATCTGAATACTGGGTCAAGTCAATCAGGCGCTCCACTTAGCTCCGTACAAGATCCAACCAACCTAACCAATAACAGTATCATGTTTTGCACGCAAACAACTTAAATTTGTAATTTACCCATTAGGCGATTGTCTGCACCCTGATAGCGGCGGCACTCACCCAATCAGACGGTCCAGCACCGCCTCGATTGAATGTACCCGGCGCAATAGCAGTGCCAGTGCGTCAGCAATTCCGTAACAATGCACCACCAGCTGGCCTGGTGAGAATACGCCGTCCTCTCGGCCGACCGGTGCCGCTGAACGCCCTGTCAGCACCGATACCGCTACAACGTCAAATCGTCGACGAGGCGAAGCCGGTAACCGAGGAGCCGGAGGATGATGTTCCCAGCGACTTTGTGCCAAAAATCGTGCAAACGCCCAATTTTGCAGCCGAGAACGCCAACACAGTTGCGGCGGAGCCCCTAATCGAAGAGCCCCGTTTCCCTGGCCCACCGCCACAACAGCAACAGCCTCAGTTGGCCCTGCCTCAGGCGGCCGGACAGCGTTTTGCCCTTGCACCAGAGCGACCAGTTGCGACACGCGTGCAGCGGCCGCGACCTGCTTTCCGAGAACCTCGTCCACAGAATCAATATGATGCTGATGAGCAGCCAGAGGCGCCTGTGCGCCATCGCCAGCAGCAACGTGTTGCCGCCGTTCCTGTGGCAGCGAAACAGCACTTTGAGCCACAGACGGGAGTGCGCGAAAAGAAGCCGGTGGCACAAATCCTACGCAAGTATCGTGACGAGAATGAGGATGGCAGCATTACATGGGGTTTCGAGAATGATGACGGATCCTTCAAGGAGGAGTCCATCGGCATCGATTGCATTACACGGTAACAATTGTCATTTTGTTGTTTGTTTTTTGCTGCATCTTGAGGTTTCTTTATTTAGTGGACGATATGGATACGTCGATCCAGATGGCATCAAGCGAGAGTACAACTATGAGACTGGCATCAAATGCGACCCGAACAACCGCAATCACGGTGACGAGGAGGAGCTGGATGGCTACATTGACTACCAGGAAAACAAGATGATACTTCCGAATGGCGTCAAAATTGACATCAACACCAAGAATAAGGCACGACGACTGCCCGCCGGTTCTCCAGTGCCACGTTACGAAAATTAACTGAATTTAATCTCTTTAGTTTCTTTATAAATATATATCCTTATAATTTATTATCTTAAGATAAAGGAGTAAATGTCAAATCGATAGACCTGGAAACTCAATAAAAATAAATCAATCTTGATTAAACACTCTAAAGGGAAATAAATCTTGTAAAAAATATATTGGAAATTTTTCGGATGCCTTAACTTGCAATTTGTCGGTATGTCTCTATATTTCGGCGTCTGAAGCTCCATGATGCATCCATGATATTTAAAAATACCGCTATAATCTTACCAACTCACCATGCAGTCAATAGCCACCAATTCTCACCAAATGCATATTTCACCTGACAAACGTCAAACAATTGAGGTGAGTGCGCGTCACTGCTGATTAGCTGAGGTTCTGATTATTATTATTTAAAAAATACTCTGAGGGATGCATTAGCGTATCAAAATTGCAACAAGCGCATCCACGAGAATTGCCACAGTTGAAGTTTGGACGCATCGCCAACGGGTGCATTCGGTAACGGACGGTCGTGCGTGCAGGAAATAGGAATAATCGCAGGTCGCCAGTGCAAATTACTCGAATCAAGTGTTAACAGTTACCTTATCCGGCAAGTGGTGTTATAGTGTCAGGTATAGTTCGCGTTTGTCAAATTACCAATCGAGCTGGCGGCCAGTCCAGTTCGCAGTGAAGCGCCTCAGCCCCGATTGCGTCATTGGTGGGACCATAAGCACCCCGGACAATAAAACAGGAAGCGTGCAATTTGTGCTTTGCAATAGAAGCTTTAGGAAAGATAACAAACCCATTGCGCAAATAAAAAAATTACTGTACTTGTCAATGTGTCAGTGCAATTGTTAGGCGCAGCCACGACAATTTCCCAACCACAATACGAAGAGCCGCCGTGCAGCACGGCTGCTTTGGGCAAGAACACACGAGGCAGGCTGTGGTGCGGCTGGACTCAAGCCACTGGCATACATTCTGGCGTTATCCTACGCTGATCGACCATTAACATACATTTGGCATTCAGGCGTCTGTTGCTGTTGGAAGAGGTAAAAAGACCGATATTCGTGTTCCCGATTATTTTTACTGAAATTTTAGTGCCACCGCAATTGTCCTTCGGATTGCCAGTGCCGCTGGAGCGCCGACATTTACATTTACAGTTACTAGGAATTGGGAATTCCGATTGTTTACATATTTCATGTATTTCTGGATTGGGTGGGTTGTGAAAGGAAACCAATAAGATACGTGCGATTCAAATTGGTAGATTTCGGTTGCACAACCTTTATGATAACAGCGGAAATATCAATAGAAATCAATTGGTTGGAAGTGGCATCTAATTGTGTCTTTTAAAACTTCCAACAAGATTTTCCAAGTTTTACTTTTAACTTCAATCGAAGTTTTGCTTTTGTGTGTGGGATTTGAAACGAGTTAGCTGTAGCAACATTTCTTCACGTGCTTGAGACATACAAGAGTAACTCAAAGATTGTTTGTGCTTGATTGCAGTTGACGGTGCAGCCACGCTTCAACGAACTTTTGTGCACGCCAGTGGTGCTGACGTCTCAGAGATGGCCGAGTCGAACGCCAGACAACAAGATGAGGGTGAGTTTCGGTTTTTTCTCATGAATCAACGGTTGACGCAGACGATTCCTTAGTCAATCCTAAACGTACACATTTAAAATTACCCGCGTACACATATGAGCTTCACTTTTAATGCATGTTTTGGTTTTTCCGTTTTCCTTTAATAAACAAATTACCTTCGACCCTTCCACATCGTACTTTTGAGTCGTCGTTCGCATATTGAGAGTTCATTAAAATGCTGCGCACATTTTCTTCACTGCAAGGATATTCGTGCCGATAATGGATTTGTACTAATCACTCGACGCGACGTGTTGAAATGTTTTGTTTTACTTTCAGCTGGTTGATCCTTGTATAGCATTGCTTCTCATTTTTTTTAAACTTCGTTTGTATGTAATTTTAATAATTAGTTATTTATTTCTGAAATATTTTCCCACGCTGTAATTGAATTATTTAATCCCCTCTGTATCGATTTGCTGCACTTAAGGGATGAATAAAATGGCCGTCAGAGCTTCAAGTAGCATCAGCCTGGCTATGATTCGATTGCACTTTAATTATTACTGGCACTATTTGTAGACAATGCAATTTAAATAATTTAATTTAATTTGTATCTTTATTCTTGAATGACGAGTGCTAGACTGCTATTATCGAGGGCCCTGCATTCGTAGAAAATGATGCGTCGTACATTTTTATTTTTTCAACTGTTGTCTAGATGTTTGTCTTCACCAACGGTAATCCTTTAGGTATTTAAGTGTATGTCAAATTTCAATCGCAGGACACTCGTAGGACAGGGAATTGCAGTCGAACTGCTTCCGAATCCTAGGATTGCCGATTGAGTTCCTCTCCAGACTATGACTCCCATTCCCATTTCTAGGACTCTTCTAAGACAGAACCCTTGAGCTCCCTGACGTCTTACACGCAGTCTAGAAACCTTTAAGACAAACGTTTATACGGTATACCCTAAGCATACTGTTTAATTCGTATGTTTTGGTCGTGAACTTTGGAACGCCTACGCTAATTGCGGCATTGCAGGCGTTCTAAAGTTTCCACTTGTGTCTTTACTAACCCCCTAAAAAGTGCGATGAGCATAAATTCAAAATGCCTACGAATTACCGCGGACAAAAAATTAAAAATGGTAATTAACTGGTTGATCCCGCGATGCAGGTGAAATGTATTAATTGATACGAAACACGCGACTAGAGACAGACAATTACCAACATATTTTTCTTACGAATTTAGCATTAAGTAAAATAGGAATAAAAGATGAAAATATTCCTGAAATTGTATAGGAAGACGTTACTACTTATTCAGATTAAGTTTCTTGTTCAAAAAGGAATCTGTAATATTTCTCTAATATTTCTCTAAAGGAGGTGATTAAACAGATTTATCACATTTTAAAGATGCTGCAGGGAGAGCCACATAAAACTCGTCGCAATGAAGGCCTAAAAGTACGAAATTAAAAAAAAAACACAATAAAAATCAACCTTATTAATTTAAAAACAAAATAATTAAAAGTCTCGACGGTTGTCTCCTTGCAAATGCCATAAAACGAGTTGATTGAGTGTTATCAATCCCACGCGTATTTTTGTTTTGATTACTTAATGTATTCAAATGTATCTGGATCGAGCCGATGTTTGCCTCCCACATACTTTTTGACAACAACAGATATTTTTCAAATTTGGTGCACAATTTATATGGAGCACCAAAAAGGTGGAACTTCTCTCCGAAATGATTTATTATCCACTTAAAATAGGATTTTAATACTTTAGTAGCATGAAAATCACCATTGAAAAATATGGCTAAAAATTAGTAACTAGTTTTGATTTTTATTAGATTCACATAATAATTATAAGAATGATTGCCCAGAAAATGATGAATTAAAAAGATAAAAGTGTTGGAAAAAAACGAAAAAATTAAAACAAAAGTATCTTTAATCGCTACCATTACGGGTGGGCTATAAAATAAAACGATAAACGAATTTCTTCTCTAGGAATTGGCGACGATTTAGATCAAAAATTATTTAAAACCAAGATTTACACCTAAATAAATTTTCAACACTTTCGCGCTGCTCTTTAAGAAAAAAATAAAAATGAAAAAAAAAGAGGCCGGCCTCATCTATTTGTGGTACTTCTTACGGTCTTCCCTGGATTTGCGCAGATTTGGCTTGTTAGAGTTTGGGTCTGGCATTTTCTGGACATAGCGACGTTTTGGAGCTTCGTCTGAAAGTATCAAAAACTGGAAAAATAAGACTAAACCAAAAAAAAAAGTGCGGGTAATAATTACCGGAAGAGGTTGAGGGACGACCGCGTTTTTTGACAGCCTCTCCCGCCTTAGCGTCTGGCGCACCTGTTTTTTTAACATCTGTTTTCTTTTTGCCACTGGTAGACGGCTGAGCTGCACTCATACTGGCCATCGGTGCTGTAGGCACACTTGTTGAGGCGGCTGCCGCTGCCGGTCTCGAACATTGCTTCTGCTTGTGCTTTTTCGCTCCTTTTTCCAGCCAGTATCTCACTTGGTGGGAACGTGCCTCTGACAGTACGCGTATTCCCTCGGGATAGTTCGCCAACAAGTGCTGCAATTGAAGCACACACTTGTAGACACAATCCGGTGATATTAGATTGAAGTCTTGCATGGAGGTCAGGTGAAGAACCAAATTGCGATAGAGATTCGATGAAAGTATCGCAAGCCCATAATCTTCGACGAATTTCTCGCATGCTAATGGCATTTGAAAATCGGCGATGAAACTAAAAAAGAAGATTTGCTGTAAGACAAGTCTCGTTGACAATAACAACCTTACTTATTTTTCATCACATGGAGATTCCACATCTTCATCAAATTTTTTTCGCCCAAATTCACATCAGTGAAGTCATCAATCATGGCGACTGTTGTTTCCTTCAGCCAATGCGGATAGATTTCGCTCTCCGAATCATTATCGAAATCAAGTGGATGCACATGACTGCAGGAGATGTTGTGATAATAAGTCCGATTGTCATGGCCATGGCGATGGTTGTTGGACTCCAGCTCACTTGGATGGAACTCACTGACAGCAAACGGTGGACGTTTCGGGCGATTGACCAGCACATTCGTGGCAATATTACGACGCACCGGTCCCCGTTTCGAGTTGCGATTAGCCCGCGACATATTTCCCGGTGTTGTGGAAGAGTTCCCTTGGGTGTCATTCATTGAGATGTCAATGCGGTAATCTTCGGTGGTGGTGGGCAACAGCGTGCATTTAAATCGTGAATGGGTCAACGTCATGTGTTTGAGTAGGCCGTAGAGCGCGAAGCAGTCACGATCGCAGAACGGACAATGGAAGTCGGCGTGTATTTCGGTTTGAGATTTTCCGTCGCGGCCAAACAAGAATTGAAGAATTACCTTGGGCCTTTCCGCAATCTGTGCTTCGGTGGTCAGCGTTGCTAAAGGGCCGTTATTGTTGTTGTTATTGTTATTAACTGAACTCTGTTGGGCTTTTTCAGTCTTTTTTTCGGCTATTGGAGTTGGTCGGTCAATTAAGCGATCGCACTCTTCTTTGGTCCACTCCACTTTGAACTTCAGGACGGGCGAATTTTGTGATAACTGCGCCGGATTCAAGTGCGAAATTTCATCCATGTTGCTCTCCCAAGCAAACTCTCTGGTCGACTTGATTTTTAAATCGCGCGTGATCTCATCCATACCAATGGAATATTCTCCATCCTTCAAAAGGCACTTGTGTTTTTCATCAAATACAAAACACTCACAGGAGTAGATTTTGATGAAAACTTTGCTGTTTGGTGAATCTGGCTCCACATCATTGCCATTACTTGTGGACGCTTGGACTACCTGTTTGTGCATTATATGCACATTGAACGCAATCACCCACTGATTGCTAGTACTCTCAGCCTTGAATGTTTCGGCCGGTATCGTAAGAGTAGGAACCTTGCGCCGTTCAGTAGTTTCATTCGGATTGAGGACCACGGTAAAACATCCCAACTGAAAGACAAAAATTGTTTGTTACATTCGTCAGTAAATCGAATTACTAATCGCTACTTACCGAATTCTCCACATATGGCACTACTCTGTTCAAATGCATGAGAATCGTCTCCACGCTGAGCTCGTCTTGGTTGACTTCATATTCATTTTGGTTATCGAAGAATCCCAGAAACGTGATCCTCATGTTGTCCTCGATGTGAGCGACTTCATTTTTCAGTTTCCAATCGAGCAGTGTGTCCACCTTGAAGGCGCTTCGTTTCTTGTTGTTTGATCCCTCTTTGTTCTGAATGTATGTTAAATTCCTGTGCAAAAATATCGGCTGTGGTATCGAGAAGAAAAGAACTGAGTAAATTGTGTGCGCCTCACTTGGGACTGGTGTACTCACCGACTCGTGATTCCTCTGTTTGAGAAAGCGGTACATTTGTATGGGCTCTGAAAGTATTATCATTCAAATAAAAAAGTTTTATGTTATGTTATGTGTACATAATAGAAAAAGAAACGGAACAAGACATTATAAACAATATTTTTTAACAATAGACAATCTATCTAGGCCATCACCAAAACCACATTCCTCTTTGTTAAACTAGAACAAAACCAGGCGAGAAATTTATACAAATTGACAAGTTGACAAATCCAACAGCCAAACCTATAAAAAGGGAAAAACTCGTTAAATACATTTTCTGACAAAACCATCCAGACGAAGCTGCACGCTGACTTAATCTATCTCATATCTAAAACAGTTAACAGCAGTTGCTGTCGAAACTCAATCTTTTCATCCTCAAACGGTTCCGAATAACAAAAACCAATTGCCAGAAACAATAAAAAGCCGTTTGGATTTTATGGCTTTCAGGTCAAAGGCTGACATGACCTCAAAATCACTTCACAAAGAATTTACAATTTTACCGTCTCAGAAAGACGCATTGCATTGGAGTGAGGTTCCAGTTTTTTGTTGAAACAATACAAATGAAACCGTATCTCTAAATTGGAAACGTTTCCGTCGCAAATTATCACAGTTTGTCATTTCTGTTCCATGAAATCGACTAATGACGACGCTTGGGTAATAAAAACTAACCACAAAGAAAAAAGCGCGCCATTTCGAGCTGCACCAACACACCCACAAAGAGACGCGCTTTCCGTCTGCAATGTTAACCGTACTTACTTTCAAACGTCTTGAGGAACATTTCATAGGCAGCTTCGCTTCTAGCATTCTTGGAACTCCTTGCTCCATCGCCGCGATCCTTACGTTTCGGTCCCATTGAGTCAGTTTTTATCAATCGCAAATCTTTCTGAACGACACTTCAATTATGTTACACTTCTCACGAAACAGATACAACCCACATCACTTGTTGAACAGTAACTAAAGCCAAATTCGCGGAGTTAACTTGTAAGCCAGCCGCCTCGATGCCGCCAACTTTGAAAACGCAATGATGTTGATGAATGAAATATGAAATCCAAAAATGCGGCCGGCTCGCGAGTAGCGCAAAACGTCTCAAAAGTCAGACTTCAGCGCCTAGCTGGTATATATATTGTTTACATATGTCACTTGTTGACAGACGTGGTGAGTTTCTTTATTCGGAAATTCAAATGTTTCTTGTGGCCGTTATTGGATTAGTTTACCTCCAATGTATTGTAGATCAAATGAATTTTCACAATAATTATTTAATTAAAATATAAAAGATATTATTATTATTTTTGATTAATAAAAAATGCAAATTACATAAAAAGTTTTCCAGCAATTCAAAAACCATAATAATAAATTGATTTCACCAAAATTCAACACAGACATAGGTGAGGCACAAGCTGTGGGTGTGTCACTAGATGAGCCGGAATCGAATTTCTTCATAAATCCGGCCGATGGGTTGCCAAACGATCATCCTGCGTTGCCCGAGCTGCACTCATCCGATGACGAAGACGCCGAGCCGGTGGACCAAGACTCGTTCGGTGACCTGCCCACCTCAATCATAGTCACCAACATACACTCGGAGGTATTCAACGACGACATACTCAAAGGTGAGATGGAGGAGTTGTTTCGCGCCTTCTCCAACCAGGTCACCTTTCAGTGGCTGCGCAGCTTCAAGCGGTTACGCGTCAACTTTGACACGCCCGCCACGGCGGCTAGCGCTCGCATCCATCTGCACCAGTTTCCGTATCGCAAGTCGGTGATCAGTTGCTATTTCGCCCAACCGGTGACACCAGTATCCAACTTGAATTTACAACTGCCCGCACTGACCAAGCAGTTCCTGATCTCGCCACCGGCCAGTCCACCGGCGGGTTGGGAGCCGCGCGAAGAGAACGAGCCATTAGTTAATCACGATCTGTTGGCGGCGCTGGCCAACTTGACACCCGGCGAATGTCACGAATTACATCCGCAGACGAACAGCCATCCCGGCATTGTGGTGCACACGGTGAATTCGAGTGTTGCCGAGCTGGAGACCAGCGAGGCAGTGGCGGCCGCTAGCGCTACCGGCAAGGTCAGAGTAGTGCCGACCAAGTGTCCACAGCGACCAGCCGACTCGCAATCTTAAAAGTTTCGTTAACAAATTTAAATTTAGTTACACTTTTGTTTTTGAACCATAAAAATTCATTGAAATTAATATTGTTAAAAACATTTATCTACATATCTTGCATATTGAATAACTCTAATTACAAGTATCGGTAGCTTTTTATCACAATTGTTTAATTAATATAAAATAATCAAAATAATTATTGTTCACACGTTCAGGTAGAATTTGTGCTCGAAAAAGACTCATCAACTGATTCAAGATGCATTTTCTGCAACAAAAATTTGAGGCCATTTGCATCTCATGATATTTAACTTAAGGTAGAAGGCAAAATCTGTCAATCAAATCGAGAACACAAAAATGTTGTGGCATCACTTCTCCTGTTTTACTTATAGCTATTTACAATTCGTGCAATCGCCTCGAACATTTTTTAATAAGATATTTTTCCTTTTTTTTTTTGCCCACTTATGCCATTTAGCTTTACGTATTTTCATAGATTATCACTTAATGCTTCCTCGAGAAAAAAAAAACGAAAAATGCGACCTACGTACAGACAAAACGGTTGCATTGATCCTAGCTGTTCAAACCAAAAAAAAATTAAATCTCTATATATTATTAAACAATTGGGTGAATCCTTTTACAATAAGTTGTATAAGCTTCTCTTAAATATGTATTTTCCTATAACTGAATATAGACTTACCCATATGTATAAATTTAATATATGCTAAACTCCTACCACAAATAAAAAAAAATCGAAATAAATAGAGTCACTTTACCTAACTATTGTAAATACCGGAACACAGTTGTAAGATTAAAACTTTGATCCTTGCCAAATTTCCGGGAAAATATTCAATCTATTTGTATATAAAATTGTATTTTAAATGTAATATGCGGTGAATGGGGTGAAATTCTATGGGTGAACAGATGCGAACGCTTTTTTGTTGCTGGCTTATATCTGACACCTTTTATTGTGAAAATTAAGGATTTTGTTTCTTAATAGTTAGGCGAGTTAAGTGGATAACTGCATAATTTTGACGGGGCTGTGTTGATTCCTTCTAATCTCAATCATGGTCATTGCAGCTTGCTGTCATCATCGGTAGAAGAATAAAAGAGGGTTAAATCGGAATGTTGCCGGAAGACAAACTATCCCAACTGTCTTCAAATTGATCAATGACTTGATTGCCGACCGTCTGAAAGCAACAAGTGTGTAAATATGTAGAGAATGTTTAATTATAATGTTAATTTTTTTTTTATCGAATGACTTAATGACAACTAATATTGGTTTCAATGTGTTCGCTTTACATGAATATGCTATTCTATTTACCAAATAATCACGTGCGGTCAGGGAATGCTAGAATAGCCATACTGCAGTTTATATTTATTTTAATTAAGTAACTAACGGCGTTAAGGTTAAGGAAATTGAAGACAACTCGTAGAATATTGTTGAGTTGGATATCGCGCGCGCTACGTTGGCATGTAACTGATCAGACTGTACATAATAGCTGAGACACCAAAAGGACAAGCAGCTCGAATTGTCGTTTTATAAAGTAGAAGTGTAAGCATAACAAACATATTGAACACAAATTTAATTGCAATTCGTGTACAAAATATATGAATGTATGAATTTATTGTAATATTTGACTTTAACTATTTTTCTAACATTTTCATTAAACTTGTGTAACCTTAATTACCTTCCTTTGCACTAATCATTTTCCACTTAGGCTGTTTGTTTTTAAATTCTTCTCAATGTGTCAACAGGGGTGTCACAATCGCATGAAAAACAATTGAAGACGAAGATTGTGTATGTATGAATGCGAGAATCAACTTTGACAAAATAAACAATTGATTTTTGTCGTGTGTTTTGTTCACAATTAACCAAAATTCTTAAATAAAAATGTAAAACGAATCGTCCGAAAAGTGTAGGTTTTGTGTAGGTTTCCTATTGTAATATTATTAGCAATTTTTTGAAGGATTTAAACAAAACAACAACGTTCTCCAATTAATTAAATGTTTTTAATAGTGAGAGTTCGTACGTTTAACGTGCATTCATATTACGAGTATAAGCAGCTTAGAGAAAAGATTCACTTTAAGCTCCTCATTATTCAGTCTCAGTTCCACAGTTTTGATAACATACATCATACACTTATTTAAAACATAAATATTTTGTTTTATGAAATAACATTTAATTCATTAAGATGTACTATTTATCTATAATATATATTGATATGATAATTGTATGTGATTGAAAATGAAATGAATAAATGTATACAAAAATGATGAAGGTATCAAAAAGTAGACAGCTTTATTGTTTCTATTTGTTTATGTTTGTTTTTCTTTTCTTTTTTTTTTGAAAACATGAAAAATTGTGTTATATGTTCCTTTGCGGATTCATGTAAGGAGCCATTGGTTGAAACCGGTTTTTAATAAAATTGCTACCAAAAAACTACTTGTTTTACTTAACGTTGAACACGTTCGCATGATGATTTTCCTTCAGCTGTTTCTGCGCGCTGGTAGGCATTTAGAAAATTGCCTAAATTTTTACTAAGTTTTCATGAAGTTTTACCAAGTTGAACCAGACAATGCAACTTACAAAAGAGACCAATGCAGACGCTTTTCTATTCACAAACAGCAGTCGTGAATAAAAAAGCTTCTCGCCTAGAAAAATTGAGCCCAAATCTAAATTATTATTAAATGAACTATAAAAATTATTTTTACCAATTTGTACAAGTGAAACAAAACAATAACACAACAATATAATATACAATAAATGTTTTTTTTTATTGTGGAACGTGAAAGTGCATGCAGAATTAACTGTCTCTAGTATATTCATGATTCAATAAAACAAAAAAAAAAAGACCTAACAATAGCTGCCATATAAGATCTGTCTACCCCAATGCCTCGCGTGGCACTCTTACACATATTCGAGTGCCATGTTTTATCGCTCAATAGTATCCAATTGTACCATATTCTCGGGCAGGTCAGCAGCATCATAGGTTTTTCTTCGTTTTCGGCTGAAGCATGTCTCACCACGTCCAAACATCTCACCATCAGCGATGCTCTGCGGCATCGGCTGTCCCATCGTCTCTGGCAGAAACATTACCCAGAATCCTGACACCAGAGCAATAACTCCGAAAATCACCGCCGGTATTTTTGGATCGAACGAGTCTAGCAGTGTGATGAGCGGTGTCAGTGCGCCCGATAAACGAGCTGCCATCGAACCCAAACCCATAGCCGAGTTGCGCACCACAGTGGGAAACAGCTCGGCTGAGTAATTGTAGATGACCGCAAACGAGCCGGCTATAAACAGCTTTCCAAGCATAACGATTCCTGTTGCGGTTGTGCTGCCCTGTTGAATAAACACCGCAATAATGCAGCAAATACCGCCAGCCAGCATTAGGCCACTGGTAATGGAACGCCGTCCCAGTCGATCCAGCAGCAAGACAATTGACACATAGCTGGGGAACTCTACCAGGCCCATAATGAACAGAATCAAAAACGGGTTGCCGTACAATTTGCCGGTACTCAGGGACAGGCCGTAATACACAAGCGAATTAGCGAACCAGCATAGACACACATTCAGTGTTTTAATGCGCAGATTCGGCGTCCGGAAGAGATCTGCCAAACCACCGGACGCTGGTTCAGCCACTGCAGAGCTGATCTTCGCCTTCGACAAAAAGTACTCGCGGTCAAACGCTACACCACGTCGATTCATCTTCACACCCTTGGCGACAATGGCCACCGCCTCAGTGGTCCGTCCCTGCATCCACAGCCAACGCGGTGACTCATCCATCAACCACCAATGGGCAATCAGCAAGCAGCCATGGAGTCCGTACACCACCTGCAACAACATGCGATCCGGAATGAGAGCTCCCCATGCCGCAACCAACATGACGCCACCGGCAAATGCTGCCTGGAAGGCAACACCGCACGGCGTACGCTTACTGGCGCCCACCAACTCCATGGTCAACACAAAGCCGGTGATGTAGCTGCCGGCACTGCCAAAAATGCCGTACAAGAAGCGCACCACCAGAAATGAAAAGTACTCCGGAATGAAGGCCACGCCGACACCGAGCACCAACTGCAGCAGTGCAGACCAGCAGAACACAGCCTTGCGGCCCACTTTATCGGCCAGGCCGCCCAGTGTTACGGCTCCTGTGAACACACCGAACATGTAAATGGTCTGCGCGATGGCGCCCAGCCAGCGCTTGTCGCATACAAAGTTCCAATCAATGGTGCGCGAGGACTTGTAGTAAGTGTCGTCATACACGAAGGACGAGCACTTGACCGTCGAATTGTCTGCCGCGTACATGAGGCACGACTCTAAGCCGCCATCCTTGTTGAGGGGAATCGCAGCGAGAATGTCGGACGAGTTCCATGCGGCGTACGAGGTGTTGGTGTCGACGCCATCAATGAAGCAACGGTGCTCCGGCACTGCTGCCACTGTCACCAGCGACAGCATGTGCAGGCCGGCGGTCAGGGCGGCCAAGATGTGCAGGAAGAACTGGAAGCCTTGGTAGCGTCCGAATTCACCTGGTGGAGTATTTATGACAATTAGACGATGTGTTTAGCTTATGTTAGTACAAAGTAATTTAATGTTTTACGTGTCCATTTCATTTCATGAAAATGGTTGATTGTGTAAATTTTCGCGTTTGCTCTGGTTTTCGGCGACCTAAAGTAAACAACTAACGGCAACCCGTCGCGTCGCATATTTCCATATAATTGATATAATTAATCTCCGACTGGTTTACCCGTCTGTTTGCATAAGCTGGTAGAATGTGGTGTATATTTGCTGTAGGATTGTCATACAATACATAACAAATGTGTTTACATATTTTCATCGCGATAGCGGCTGCATTGGGTCAGCAACAGTAACCAGCCGTTTTTTATTTCAATTTCATTAACGAACAAAAATCAATTTTGTAATTGTTGATTAAAATTTGAATGGCTGCAATTAACGATCCTCCATTTTGAAGATTATTTCAAATCAGTTACTACCTAACACAAAAATGCTTAACAAGTTCTTTTCCTATTATCTTTAAGTAATTGTGATAATAAATCGCATCAGTTAATTAACCTTATTTTCTACTTCCACAATGTTAATGGAACCATTTTATATTTACATTCACGTATTAATTATGTGTATACGGATGTAAACGCAACTATGTTATATGACATTAATGATCAGACGTAATGAAAAAAGGGGATCGTTGTCCAATAATGTTTAATATTAACATTCAACAACGGTGAAGTATCAGTAAAACGTGTTCCTAAAAATATACGTACAAATCCTAAATGTGTCCCTAAGCAATGGAATTTTATCTTTTTACTTATAATCGTTTTATGAATTTGAATGAATTTGTTTATGACCTTGACATGTGCAGTAAAAGTTGTTGGTCTTATTAAGGCCTACAACAATGAAGTTAAAAGTTAACGGTTCAAATGTTAGAAAAAACAAATTGGCATTTGACCTTGAAACATTATGTTAATGATCTTGAATTTTATTAAATTGTTTGCCTTGCTGAGTTCTCTAATTAGGTTAAAAATTATAATACCATTCAGATAAAGAGTTTCGAGTTTTTAACAATAAAAAAAAACAAAAAAGGTTATACTTAACACAAAAACTTGTCATAGTTCAACCTCAATTTTTTGACCAAATACACGTAATTCGTAAATAATTAACATATAACAAAAAAACAAATTAATTATTATGTATATAGAACTATGAGAAATGGCAGATGCTTAAAAAAGGTTGTTTTTTTGACTCTACCAAATCTGAGCCTAAAAAGTATTTTTCTTTACACAGCTTGAAATTTTATATATTATATGAAATCTTGCGCCCGCTCTCCCTCCCGCGTGTTTTTGGAAGTAAAGTTCTTGCGAGGCATTTTTAGTTTGTAACTATGCGAATTTTTTATCTAAAATCCTTGCGAGTTGGAACGTCTAACTCTTCCGAACGACGATAATTTTATATAAAGGCCTGCGAGGCCTATTTGAATTGTACCGTCAATATATTTTTTAGTTAATAAAATATATTTAAAAATTATTATCCTCAAAAAGACGCAACCTAATTTGGTGCTCGATGGTGGTCGGTGAGACCCAACATTATTGTATAATATAAAACTTTAGTGTTGGTTATAATTAAAATTATTTTTATACAAATAGTAAGAAAAGTCACGTTCAGTCAAATCTTTTTCCTATATTTTTTTATCCGGTTTATCATCTTACATCTTGCCGACAGACACATTAGTTGGAATCACGGGTAATTATTTTTCGCACGAAAACAATTACCGGTTGTGAAGCGCAACATTCTTTAATACATATGGTATATACTTAATTAGTAACACATTAGATAAATATGATTGATTAGGTTTTATTTCCGAAGTTATTCAATTAGTACTTGGTATTTATAAGAAAAATCAATTGAAAATGTAAAAAGAAACATTTTTTCAATCATGTCAAAAGTTTGACAAACGTAATTATGTCTATAGCTACTGTCCCATTACATTGTTTTCCCAAAAAAGTATGTTGCATTTAATAGTTGATGCCAAAATTGGTCAGAAAATATTAACCCATTGACGTTATCCAATCAACCAAATAATGACAGAAGAAAACAAGCCTCCACTGACGACAACTCGCACAAAATGTCAATTAAAATTGGGCGAACCAACAACAAAATGCCATGAAGCTGCGTGATCAATTTGTGTAACCGATTCAAATAGAAACGCTCGATGCAAGAAAATTAAATGTAGATTTATTTTGATACTTTCAATCATAGTTACTCGTCTAACCGAAAAAAACATCCATTAATGAAACCGAATTAAGGCGAAATCGAACAAGCGACTGCGACAACAAAAAAAAAAACGTAAACACGATTGAGAAGCGAGAGCAAAAATTGAAAACACCATTTTAAAAAATCATTGGATCGACCTAGTTTGTTTGTACCCTTCAACAATTATTTGAAAGTCAAAGTGCGTGCAAATTTAGATAAAGGTCTGTGAGTAAAAACTTACAAAAAAGCGACCGATCAAAAATCAAAATCAAAATCAATCATGGGCCATTCAATTTTGTTTTTGTTTGGATTTCTGAACGCTTTTTTGCGTCTGTTTTACGGCGCATAATTGAAAGTTAGTGCCGCATGGCAGAGCAAGTTAGCTGAACCTAAGTGAAATTACTTTGTACCCTGAGCAAAATTGCCAGTTTAAAACACTTGCTCAAGTTCATCTTTCGAAATCGAAGAGTAATTCACCAACAATAAATATTTAGTCAATTTTTTTTATTATCACAGAGAAATGCTTTACAATTTGTATAGAACAAAAAAGTTGGATTGGAGTAAATACAATACCAATAAAACTAGATCGTTTTAAAAAATGCCTTCCAGGTTTTCAATTTAATTTTTATGTTATACAATAATTTTTTAAATTAACTAACATTTCCCAAAATTTGTAAAAAAAAAAATTAAACTGAGTATTTTCCTATCTTTGATAGTGAGTTATCCCGCCAATGTAAGGGAATATTTGGGAGATCGGCGAACACACAAATTGTTTTACATATCATGTCGCAACTCGCAACTCGCATTCAGGTTGATTTGCATATTTACGAACAAATTCTTGAATTGTCTTAATAAAAAAAAAACATTGTTTTTGTTAAACCAAACATTTGTATGATATAAATAATATAAAGTCTTTGCAGTCGCAAATCGAACAAACTATCGCCACACATTATCTATCATCACATTTACAAGTCATTGTTTCCACAAATTCAAATATTTCCAGCGGCGCTGCAAAATCGCGCTTATAAATGAGTTATGACGCGGCATTATTATGCATTCTAGTTCAAGGAATCTCGCGGTTCATGCGTCCGGATCGATACAAAATAAAAGTTCTAAGTGAAACAGTCTCACGAAGATTCGGCTTTTTGTTTGTAAATAAAGTAAAATGGGTACAGTCTAGCATGTAACATGCTTGCATGAGCGAATTCCAATATGTTGCGTTGATTGACGTGTACAGTAAGTAGTAACTAGTAAGTACGTTTGCTGTACGCACATTGGTAAGGTAAGTATATTTTTAGAAAGTCAATACAACGGCAACACGAGCTGACAGAGGAAGTGCCTGGGCAGAGACATGGTGTCGACACCTACGTACTAAGCGGCCGTGTGGAGCGGACATGCTACATCAGAGCAGAGACCTTATGCTGGTACGTACGTATCATGTGAGGATTGCAGCCAACTGCAAATCTGGGACAAGGACTTGTATAGAAAATAAATACTTGTCTTTAGAAAACCTGTTGATTTATTACAGTAGGCACTAATTGAAATCGGAACTGGTTTGAGAGTTATTAAAGATATAAATGGATTACTGTTTTGATTATCAATGTGGAGAAAGAAGAAAAAAAAATTGATTAAATAATATCTTGCAATTTATTGTACTTCTATAATAACATGTATATAATAAAAAAAAATTGCATCATTAACATTGTCCAAATACAAAAGTAAACGGCAAGTTTCTTAAAAAAAAACACGCGGCAGGTAGGGCCGGCGCAAAAGTTTATATACTTAAAACTCCTATAGAAACGTCCCTAAGCTAGAATATTTCAAAATTTAATTAATCAAAAATTAAACATTTTTGCATGTAGCAAAAAAAAACTCTTTATATTTCTAAATTTAGTTTTATGACCTTAAAGGAATTGGTTTTTGTTTTGAGAAAACCCCGAAATCGTCATTCAAAAGGGTGACCCTAAAACATTTTTTTTTCTGAACAAGTACGAATACAACATTTATTGAAATTTGGTTTAAATTAATTCACCCGTTCGCAAGATATATTGCAAACCAAAAATACCAACAAAAAAAATCAGGAGGTGTTTCCTGATCATTAGATTTTTTAGTCAAAAAGACAAAACTCTCGCATATTGTTTTATTTTTATATAAAAACCGATTTCCTGGGTTCGTATAAAAACTACAAATTCAGAAATCTTAGTAAGAATGCTCACCCAATCAAGCTGGAATTCCATCAACTAATTGCTTATTACTTAATATAGCTACTTAGTAATCAAACTGTTGACAGTCCAATTCTACGATTGACAGAAGTCCGATGTTAAGTCCGCAAAAGCATGAGTGCTCACAACAATTAACAATTGATATCATTTAACGATGCGAGACAATGCAAAGTAACGAGCTCATATATTGGCTAATGCCGTTTTCTGGCAATTAACGACGCGTCACGTCGCGTCGCGTCGTCTCATATCACTTATGACGTATAATTTATGTGCGTCTACGCCTGGCCAGTTGTTGATAGGCAGCGTTGACCCCATCGACATGTGGTAATCAGCCGAAGACCCCCAGCAACCACCGCAGTTTCACATCAAGAAAACCCATCCTCTCATCCATAATACTTCAGATTGGCTGTCTAAAAGGGACAGACACACGATCGCTAATCTGTATTGCCTTACACATCGTCTATTTGAGTAGCAGTTTGGCTATTATCACAGTATCGTGACTTATGTATTAACAATTATTATCTTCGGTATTATGGGTGCTGGGTTATCTTTGTCGAGCGGGAATTTCAGATTGGAGTGGTTGATAAGAGTGGCTGCCGTTGCTGTTAGCCAGCTTTATCGAAAAAAAACATGGAAATACTGTGTAAAATGAGCCATGTCGCATCTCGTGCTCGCTTGTTGACACCATGTGACTCTTTTGGGATTTTCGCAGCATACGAGTACATTAATGTTCATAGTTTGGTGTTATCAGGACTCTAGCTGATAACTATAAGCACTACTTTTTGTTTGTTTAGTTGTAAGTTGAACTCAGTTTCGACGAGTTATGTTATGAGAGAATCGCTTTAGAAATTCTTTAGAAAGTGAAAAATTAGCTTGCTTTTTGTTTGATTAAACAATACAAAAATATTTAAAGAAGATAGCTAAATCATCAACGAAATCATATACATAACTGTGTAGCAAAGAAACATTTTAATTAATTATGCAAATATACTTTTTAAATAATACATACTGTCAGAGTCTGTAAAATTCGTAACCGAAATGTGCAACACTAAATATTTTCAAATTTGTTATAAACTTAAGCTTTTGAGTATTTTTTCTGCCATAAAGAGAACATTCAACAAAACAGTTTGTTGCCGCCGAAGTCCGGAGCTCGATTGCTAAAAATTGCGAATAACACGTTTTTCCAGCTTTTCCGGTGCCAAAAACCAAGAAATAAAATCTGTTTTTTTTTTTAATTTTAAGATTTAATTCCGCCATTGTAAGAAGGCATTTTTCCCTAATTTTGGTAATTGTGCTATTGTTTCAAATAATTCACAAATTATATCGTCGCAGCATACCAAAACAGTGAAGTTCATTATTTTGGTCACGAATTGGAACGTGAAAAGTCTACACCAGAGATAATTTACTTTTTAAATTTCATCTGTGAAATTTCGGCATTGGTTTGTGCCAAATGAGTCCATGAAAACATTACAAACTGAAACAATGCAGTTACCTTAAGCGCATTCAAACAAGAAATGCAACAAAACTCATTACTTTATAGCGTTCTTTTAACAATGAAATTGGCAAAATGCCACACGTTATTTATTGCATTTACAATTAAAAAGTCATTTCCACATGCTCGGATTTACGATTTTGCACAAACTTTCCAATCATGCAAGTCTTCACAACGCGCAGTTTCAAAGGTTGAAAGAAATCGTCGAAAGAAATTGCAGATTCGGCTCTGATGGCAACAAGTTTTGGACTTACCCAATGTACCCATTAGGGTTTCCAAAGTATGGTCCACAGCCATGCTGATTTACTGCCGTTTAGCTAGCTTTTTGCAAAATGTCCCAGCAGCTGTAACCACTTGGTGATAAGAGGCGATATCCAGATGAAATGTCCAAGAAACGGTCTAGCACAAAACTACACTCGATTCGGTCGCTCAACAACAACCGTTAAAAATCGAACGCACTTCTAATCCGGTCCCGAAGCACATGCGAACCCGAAATTCGCCGCACTAGAACTGCGCCACAAATCCAAAACACACAGAACCCAGACCTGCGCGCTCCGACTAGCCTGGCCAATATACGTATAACAAAACTTTCAAAATTTACCAAATTCACAATAATCCATTGCTGGGTCGCGTTTCGTTTGTTTGTATATTTTTGTAAAGCTTTTTTTGTGTTTTGTTTTGTTTTGTTTTTGTTCAGAACCGCTGATGCGTTTGCGCTTATAGTGCTGCCACGCCGCGCCGCGCCGCTTGGAGTTTGAAGCGACGTATATGGACTAATACGCGAGTGAGAGCGGGCAAGTGAGTTTAAGCACGTAGAGCTATTTTAATTATAGGAATGCTGTTGTATAAGGTTCGCAACAGTTGAAAGCGCCAGTCAAAAGCTAACAAAGTTCTTTAATGAAATGCCCATGAACAACACATCCGCCACCTTTATTCCACGACGACTGTTAACGAATTGGATGCGCTACACGGCGTTTGACGTGCAAAGATCCGAGGACCGAGCGACTGAACAGTGAAGTCGGAGGAACATTTTGCTTGTATTCTATATTATGCGTATATGGAAGGCCCACATATATGCGAGACATATCACATATGTTATACCGATTCGCATTTACGCGCATGGATGTAGGTGATACGCGACGCCGCGCTGAGTCGGTGGACTGTCATCCAGCGACTGAAGAGTGCAAGAGAGTGCTTCAGAACTGCAATTAACATTCAATGGTGTTTGTGGTGGTTGGTAATGTTGTAATCCCGTTTTTTGTTATGGTGGATAGTAATTTTTTAATTCATCTGTATAGATTTAAAAGTATTAGTGTGGCCACAAGTTGTTTTTTATGCTCAGTTCATATGTTCAATATTGTTATTTTAACAGTTAGCTGAAATATTGAAAAATATGAAACCAATGTTGTTGTCGTCTTTATTTGTTTTAATGGAACAGGAACGAAGATATTTTCTAATATTTCGGACAAATTTTAAATTGATTCAATGGAAGTATTGCAAAACTTATTAGAGAAATTATTTCCTTAAGCGCAAAATAATTTTAAACTTTAAGAACATATGCAGTCGAATTTCGCTTGAAAAAGAAGGCATCTTCTTTTCATCTATTTCTAGATATTTCACTTAAAATATAAATATAGAACAATTTCTTTAGTCAATATATGATGCCTATGTATAAAGCTGCCGCAAATGAACAACGTACTCGTTTACCTACGTCATTGTGAGAGAGTAAACGTTTACGTCTAATTTATCATGCTTTTCTGACAGAGTTTTCCGCCAAAATGAATTTACAATTATCAATGTATAGATTTATTTTCAGAATAGCATCGTGAATCCATTGTAACATTTTTACATAATATTTTTTAAATGTCGATGATAAATTATGAACGAAGATTGACCGACGATTTTGCTTACATGGGTTGGTTGTATTTTGTTCGTTGCTGCATCCGACTTGATGCATTTCATAACAACGAGTCAATTCCGCCACATATCCGGTGATGTAAATTCAATATGAAGTAACTAATAAGTAAAATTGACAATTTTCCAGCCAATAAATTTCTCGTTTACGATCAGTTCTCTTTAGTAACTCAACTATTTTTTTATGCAGGTTTCAATCAATTCTAAACGAATTATCAAAGTACTGTACGAGTATGTTTTTATGAGCCGTATTTTCGATGTCGAAGAAAAATGACATTATAATTTGGTTTTCGGTAAAAAGTTTCTTGTGAAAGTTGAAACAGTTTTAAATTACATAAATAATGAATAGACTTTACATTCAATATATAATTGCAGTATTTTTAGATTTTTAAAGTTTATTTGAAACTGTTGATAGAGGTATACTCATTAAAATATTAAGGTACGTATATTAGGGGATCACGGAAAGTGCTTTAGATTGATAGAGACTTTAATCAATAATTTTTTTTTTACATGTACCAGAAAAATAAATCTATTTTGAACACAAAATAAATTATACTATGTTAGTCGTAATAAAACTTTTATTTATGTAAAAGAGAAATTTGTCGAAAAGTAAACCAATTTATAGACAACGGAGCGAAACCTGTATATATCAACCAAAATAAAATTTTTTTCTTACAAAAATCGTTTTTTGACCTTGCCATGTTCAGCATAATTGTTGACCGCATTAGGCTTTTTTTTTTAGGTTAAATATAACTCAAAAACGGCACATAGAACTAAAAATTAATAGCTTATTAACATGTAAAAAAAATATTGAAAGGGAATATTGAGAGTGACCTTGAAAAACAAAAAAAAAATGGTTTTAATTAATCCATCCCTTCGAGCTATAATTCATAAAGAGGCACATAATGGACAGATGTGAAAAAAATTGTGTTTTGACTTTGGCTTTACCAAAAACAATAAAATTTATACAGAATTTTAAAAAACTCTTGTTTTTTTATTAATGGCCTCTTATATCACATACTAAAGTATGGTCAAGTGTTGGAGCTACGACCTAAACGAACGGACGGACGTACGTTCGTACTGACACACATTTTCGGTCGCACAGACATTTTTCTCGACCACAGTTTTAGGTTCAGGGGTGTCAAAACGTGTTCCTCATCTTTAGATTTTTGTGTAAAAAAACGTTTTGACACCCCTGGTTCCAAAAAAGTGATATAGAAAAAATGCTTGTAAACCGAAAATGTCTGTTCGTCCGTCCGTCCATCCCTCTGAAAAGGAAAATTCTATTTTTCCCAAGGACACTCAAGTTTTTGACGAAAAACTAGGATTTTTGGAATCCTCTCGAAAACGGCTCTGATGATTTTCTGAATTTTTACTTATGTTAAACAACTTTATTTTACTCGTCTTTTGCCATATGTATGTCAAATTCAAATCTCATTTTGGGATCAATTAAAGAATAATCACACGGCAGGCAGAGCCGGTGCAAGATTTCATATATTGTATATACAATTTCTAGCTGTGCAAAGAAAATTTACTTTTTAAGTTATAAAATTTGAAAGACTTGGAAAATGTGAAATATGTGAAAAGACGTAACCGTTTTCGAGATAGTTAAAATAAAACCTACTTTTTCGTCAATAACTTGACAAAATTCAATTACTTTAAAGGATAAGAAATATGAACGGTTGCGATTTAGAAAATGTAACATTATATGTCATGTGTGACGAGAAAAAGAATGTTGTTAAACATAAGTAAAAATTAAGAGAATTGGTTTATCCGTTTCCTAGATAATGAAAACAAAACCAAGTTTTTCATCAATAACTTGATAAAAAATATTTTTTAGGTTGTAAAATAAAGCGACATATGTCAAGGGACTCGTAAAATAAAGTTTTTGAACGTAAATAAAAATTTAAAAAAAAACGTCAGAGCCGTTTTCGAGATATCTCAAGAAACATAGTTTTTCGTTAATAACTTGACCGAGAGAATGTCCTTGGAAAAGCATATTAAAAATTTGGTTATGATCGGTCTACCCTTTTACGAGAAACGCGTGTTTCAAACGTACGGACGGACGGATGGACGGACGAACAGACATTTTTTCTAGACAACTTTTTTTGTCATTTTTGTCAAAAAAGTCGGATTGCTTCTCTTTCTTCGTAAAACGAAGGCGTATACTCGTATATATGAAAATTGGCAATGTGCAAAACATCAATCAATTTTTTCGGTGTTGTTTTTGTTAATTTGAAAGCAAACATTTATGGAACACCATTTTACTTATATTTTTATTCTGGCTCTATCTTACGAATAGTTTGCACGATATTGGCCTTAAGGTACTAAATCGTTATAGATTGTTTGCATAACTAACATCGATCCTTCACAGAATTCTCAAAGATAAATTGGCCAATGAAAATCCTCACCCTCTCTGGCACTCTCTGGGAATGCATTGGTTTCTCGACGACACGTACGAGTTTTCCGACACCCAGAAGCGGCAGTTTGGCTTGTTAATATAGCCTACGAGATGAAAATGCGCTTCATCAGAAACGATAATTAGTCTTTATTTTCGTTAAACTAACAGTTTCGGCTACACATTGACCTTGATAATAAGTTTGCGATTCGTTGTCCATTCGTTGACCATTCGTTGTCAACCTGTATACTCGTATGTTTCAACACTTTCTTGATAAACTTACAACAATCGGACCGGATAACATTGAAGACATCGCTAATTGAACATTTCGACAGGCAGCTAAATCAATAGACAGCCGAGGTGCTTTGGGGTCGTGATGTCTCAGGCGCATTACCAATTAGCAGTCGCTAATGCGAAGACTTATGACAAATGACAAGACAACGTACGATGATCTTAATCTGCAGCGCCATAACTTATTAGAGCGCTGGCTAAACACATCGATGCTAATTGCCACAAACGTGAGCAAATTGACTAGAACGATGCGCGCGCATTTGCGGCGAATGTGGCTTAACTTTGAATTCAGGCAAACCAGACGCGTCACATTCGAAATGCAGTTTTCACTTTTCTCTGACAAACCAATATTCCAATATTTCCATTCAATTTACAGTTTTTTTGTAGAATTTAAATTGTTTTTATTATATACATGATATTCTTGGAACAAATTTGCTTAATCGTGGTCATTGCCATTGCTTTTCATCTCCAAGTGATCCCCACTTTTGACAATAAACTCATCATTAACAGGCACGGCGATGTGTCGGTTTTGTTGGGGTATCAATGATTGTGCCCACGGTGCAATTAAATTAATATTAAGTGTCTTAAGCGATTCAGCGCCTGTCATATGACTAACTGGCACTCCTATAATCCATACGGCAACAGTGGCAATCAGTCCGTACCAAGTGTAGGAGATGCGGAAAAAGGAGAACGGCATGCCCATAACTTCAGGTCTGTATAAAGTAAAAAACAAAAATTAAAATTAAAAATACTAAACATCCTTTAAGTTTAGTTGACTATTGTACTTTTCTAGGGTGATGTTCCCATAAAATGGCTCCAAGTAATGACACGCTTCTGTCGACGTTGGAAGCGCCATGTACGAGAGTTCGCCACGTGACACCATTATCTGGGCGCCGATGGCCAGCCACAAGACCAATGCAGAGCTCCCGATAACACCCCATAGCGCACCACGCTTATTCGCCCACGGATAGAGCATGCCGAGTAGAAATACACCGAGTACCGGTCCCTGTGCGATGCCAGCCAGTGTCATCACCAGTTGAAGCATTGAGGTGAATTTCTCCACCAGGAAGCCGGTGCCTGCACAAAAGACGCCGATCAGCACTACCAATGTTTTCATCGTGAAACTGGCACTTGCCTCGGTGTGCTGGAACATGTTTAGTGGACGGATATAGTCGCTGTATATAATGCCGGACAGCGAGTTGAGGCTAGCCGAAAGAGTGCTGAAAGTTGAACATAATTACTTAAGCCTTGAGAGACAAGATACGATAACAGTCAAGACACAATCCACTGTTGTGGATTATGTTCAACAAAAAAAATTTCAATTACCTTAAAGCTGCACTGAACACGCATGATATAAACACACCCGGCATACCTTTTAAATGCCCAACAACGTCCTGCACAAAATACGGCATCAACTTATCAGCTTTGCTAACCACCTAAAAGTCACGCCTATTAAAAAACACTGTTGCCATGTCACAATTGCCAATTATTTACATTTAACTTTACTGGATCACAGCCATGATACTTTGCATACATCACGATACCAGTTAAACAGTTCAAGGACATAAAGACGAAGAATCCGACAAAGAAAATCCAAAGGGCACTAAAAGATTTTGCAAATAAAATGATTGCACCAAATGAGCTGACAACACACAAATCAATTTACCGTTTTGCATGTTTGAGTGATGGTAAAGCTACAATTCTCTGCACACAACTTTGGTTCAAACCAATATAACCAGTCCAAAGGCAAAAATTTCCAAGTGTCTGATTCCAGAAGGTTTGTCTTTGTGTCATGTCCATGCTGAATCTGCAAATTTATAATCGATTATAATTTAGAAAACAGGAAAACAAGAAGTAAATAATCATTACTCAAAAAGCCTTAGACGACCCCCATCTGACGCTCTAGAGAAAACATCAGTCAGGTTGCCGACGGAGGTGACTCCATAATAAAGCACCAGGAAAATAGATGAAATCATGACGCCAGCTTGAAGCACATCAGTGTAGACGACGGCTTTAATGCCACCCTGTGCTCAAATGTGTGAAATGGATAACTAGCAGGCGAGTGGTGAGTTTGGTGAGAACTTACCAACATTGTATAGAAGACACAAACCCCACAGCAGATTGCGTTTACTGTGTGGATGCCAACAGGCGTTACTTGGGCGAATGCCAGCGATGGAATGAACATAAAAACGGGCAAAATCAGCAAACCGTTGACCACATACGAAGCGGTTACGATTTTCTTCACGGCCGAACTGAATCGTTGCTCGAGATACTATTTTGTTGGGAAATTAAACCGTTGCACCGAATTTGGATCTGCCCAAGTCAATAATGACAAAAACATTACATTACAATCTTACCTCATAACAGTTGGAAGCATTTGTATGGTAAAAGACAGGAGCAAACACCTCATTGATCACCAAAATCATGAAAAACATTGTTGGCACCACCAGCCAGTAGAGCGTTCCATATGAATACATTTCGGCGGGAGTCGCCATTATAGAAACACCCGACAGCTGGCTGTACAAAAAACATATCCGAATCGGGGAAAATGAACATTAAATGCGTTGTACCATCAATCATACGAACTTATATGCACCTTGCAATCAGCGAAATTGCAATCGGAATAGTCTTCATTTGCCTGCCGCCCAGTAAGTACTCTTCCGTTGTCTGTTTCACCTTGCTGAAGAATCCAAAATATAGGCCAATGCTGATTGAGATGCTCAACATCAAACAAAACACCGAATAGTCAGCCAAACCCAAGTGCTTCAGCGTCGCCGCTGCTCCTCCAGCGCTGATGTTCTCCATTGAGGAATTCATCTATCAGATCTATAGCGGAAGAATGAGCACTTTATCAAAACCAATCAGTCAATTGCAACTGCACGTTCACACTGAATTTTTCAGTTTTGTAAATTTATGAAATCACCTATGCACTTGCTTGGGAAATTACAGGCTGCCAAATGCCAATATGATTAATGCACTGACGATTACTGCACGCGCTGTGGCAGTATCTACAGGGAGGATAGGCGGACACTCTTCAACACGTCTCTGCAGTACTTGAGAGCTGTTTAGAAGTGCCAGGCACTCGACACTGTCGTAAAAACAATCCAAATAGGAGAGTTCTGATTGTACATAATTGTTCTTATCGGTATTTACATCAGACAATGTAGGCCCCATCATAAAGTGGAACTTACCAAAATATATGCTACTTAGCAGGTGTTTGCTCACCTCTGCGTATTGCTCTCTGTCACCTACCGGTGCCTAATCTCTCTAAGTGTCTAAAAATAAATCACACTAAGTATATGGAATTTTGAACGTACTAGCTGCTGCAGGTGGAGCTGCAATCCACACACTAATTACTGTTGTGCTTTTTTATGCATAAAATTAGAATTCTTGAATTCTAGAATTTTAATTTAATGAATCAAGTTGACGAAACTGGCTTGGTGGGTTTTATGTCCAAACACTGCACCAAATAATAGCTCGCTACCTGATGAATGAATGCGGTTTTCTACATAAATCATCAATTTAATTACCATAAACAAACAAACATGAGACAGTGGCAAAACTGTATAGACCGTTTGGCAATTATTGTGATTAATAACTATATGTTTATGATAATAAACGTTTATTAATTTGTGGCAATCAGTAGTAAGTCGTCCAATTTTTTTCCGTTCCGAATTCTCAGAACTTGTAATTCATTTTTCTTATTCACCTTTCAAAATGCGTTCTAGAATGCGGCCTTTAGAATATCTTTATCATCAAGTTGATAACAAAGATACCAACAAAAAAAAAGTGTATTACTTTGGCCTTGGATAAATCTTCTAATCGTGTAATCTTACCTAATATATTTTTCTGACATTTTAATATGTTAAATAACAAACACCACATATATGTACATATTTCCGTGTTCTTGGATTGATCACACATTTAGTTAGTTTTAAGCCTTATCAGTAAAGTATTTGCGTAAAACTGTTTCTAAGTAAATAACATATATTTAATTTCACATACCATAAATTCATATATCTTACGGAAATGTGTCAATTTTCGGAATTTGTGGAAAAAATACAATTGTGAGAAGTTACTAATACAGTGAAACTTCGATATAACGAATCTAGGAGGGATCGAAAAATACTTCGTTATAGCTATTGATTCGTTATACATATGCATTGTGAAACCTTGGTATAACGAAATTTAAAGAAAT
>JANSTS010013579.1:0-15868 GCA_026546915.1 Sylvicola fuscatus
AAGGGCAATGAATTAAAAGAAGATGAGCCAAGTTGAGCAATCCAGAGAGAGCGCGACTTTGCCGAGAAGTTACAAAGCAATACGCAATTCTAGATGTGAATACACAAACGAATAAATTAAATATGTAGAATTGTGTTTAATATACGTTTTATCAAACGAAAGTCATTGAAAAGGAACAAACATTTGTTAAGAGGGTCATGAACTGAAGTGCTGCTGCAGCTGTAACTGTCTTGTCGTGTGTTATAATTATCGCGTTTAAATAAAAGCGAATTCGCAGTTAATTTCTATGTTCGCTTTTGCGTCGAGTTTAATTAAACGCATTTATTGTTATCTGCCATAAGGCGTATGACTTGAGATTATTAAGACGTATTTATAACTTATATCCGTGCGACTGTGGCGCTTATTGTGACTATAAATAAACACATCATCGGTCTGCACGAACAATTATCATAAGTATATAAATGTGTAGCGCCTCGAATGAATGTCTTTGGCAATGACCCTTTCTCAATTGATTGCCAGTAGTTCAACTATTCGAAATGGCCGATTTATTGAGACATATGACGTAAAGCCGAATTTGTGGTGTTTGTTGGTGTCCACTGTTGACAACAAATTAATCAATAAATTTGTGAGTGCAGCTTTTCCTAAACATTTAGACAGTAGGGATATTACACATAAATAATTAATTGAGTCACAACTCTCAAGTGGCAGAAAAAAGTGTAAGGAGTATTAAACCAGACGATAAAATTACCTTATCAAATGCGCTATCATGTTTTGTGGATAGATGATATCATGCGTGATTTTTACCAAAGAGCAGAGCATATAGATAAGTGTTTACTAAACAAAACAAGTTTTGATAAAGCAAACAATTATTTTTCATTTAAAAATTAGACTACATGTTCAGGGGTGTCAAACGTGTTTTTGCATTGTTAGAATTTTTTCCAAAAAAAATAAGAAAAAGAATATAACATATAACCACCTTATCGTATTTTTATATAAAAATTGTGGCACTGAAAATTATAGCTAATCTGCTAACGCGATAATAAAATTACTGTAAAAAAAATAAATTTTACTGAATCGTTTACCAATAAAAGAGAAGAAGAAGAAATATTAGATTTGTCCACGCAGATAAAAGCTATTGGAATTGTTAGTCAACATTTTTCTTAGGAAAAGAAAAGAAATTATGCATTTTTTAGTCATAACAAGCGTCTCTGATCTATGACAAGTGTAATCTGAACAAAACAATAGTACACTTAACAATTAATATTAATTGTTATCATTTAATAAGTCACAAGATAAGGCAAATTAATGATGACGAAGCTTGTTTGTTATAATGATAGAAAGCCACCTCACTTACTTGCTCCATAAAGATTATAATTCTAATACTTTAACGAACTTACGATTAAGGTTCCACATTAAACCCTTAAGTCATCTAATACATGTTTTTAATAATGTGTTGTAGTTTACAACACCGACTCTAATAGCTTACTTATTATTACCATTCAGATTTTAATAATTATATAACTAAAATCTCATCAACAAGTGTCGAAAACTCAAGTATTCCCCTTGCCGTTGACTGTAAACACAAAAGTCAAAGAAAATCATTCTTTAAGCTTTTGATAACACAGACGACAAAAAAAACCATATGTGCCGCGTAAATGTCAAGTCTGCGATAAGATGCTAGAAGCACACTGGCACATAGGTGACAAGACAATAAAGGTGTGTTCGCGAAATGTATATGTGAGTCGGCCTATCTAATCGGTTGAAAAAACACTGCGCTCAGCGAATTATTGCAAAGACTTGAGGTTACCACATTTTCTATATTTAAAGTTGGTTTAACACTGTACCTTTTCAATTTAAATCTACCTTATGTTAATAAGAAAAAAACATCTTACCAAAATCCTTTCGAACGCGCGGTTGCCTATTAGAGACGTGTGTGCTGCTAAATGTTTGCCCCATTATGATTGGTTGTCCTCAGTACACTTTACTTAAACAATTTAAACTCTGAATTGAGTATGATTCCACTCACAATTTCGCAATCAAAGTATTTTTGCGCAATGTCCTTTGTTTAAGACTGTTTGTGTCCTTTGTCTACAAGATCGAATTACTTGTGTGTTTGGAAGTCGGCACTGACACAATGCTCTTAGTTCATCTTTTGCGTATATGTAAATGTTTAGCACCTCTCCGATTCTTGACAAGTTACATTTAACTTCTTCAAACAATGTCTTTTTCTTTTCAGCACAGCATCATAAGTATTGCTAAAGATTTCTGTCGCGATGCAGAATTTTTACAGCAAACGCTGTGAAACACAAAGAAATTATCAAATAAAGTAGGCACAAGTACGCGGGCTTCGTTAATATTCCACCGCAGATTCACAATCAAAAGTTATGGCGTTGGACGAAATCAAATGTATAATATATTTCCAGTTTGTCTGATGTACGTGACTTCAATGCCTGAATGGAATTGGTCGCGGCCACATTTGCGTTGTGAGACTCCGCGATAGACGCGCATTAACCAGCACATATACGAGTACATGGCGAGTTATTATTAATATTTAAATTTAAAAGGAACAACAAACGGACGGTGGATAAAAAAAAGTAAACAAAAACGATGACGCTTTTTGAAAAGTATACCCGTATTTATGTATGTATTTAAATTCTATTTAAGGTATTCCTAATTTGATTTGCTTTGAAGTTTTGCTTGGTTTTCGTGTTATAACTTTAAAATGTTGTGTACATTGCAACTAGATTGACAACATTTATGCATACAGACGTCATTACATAATCAAAATATGCAATTACCGCGTATATTGCTTTACTGTAATTGAATTATACAGCTGGCTGCTAAAGAATTATTCACGAGTCACAGCGCTGTATTACCGGCAAGTTTTCGGTTCGATGAGCTTTAATTAAGCTCAATTACCAACTTAAGCAAATTGGTGATGTAATAGGCAAAGCAACAACCATAAGGAACATATTCACTTTCTAGTCCATTAAATTTAAAATAATGTGTACTAACAGACTTGATAAATACTAAGTACCAGTTTCATCTCGAAATTTCTCGAAAACAAATTACCAATGAGTTTAAATGACTAATGGAAAATATTTATTCCCCACTTTACCTACAATTGTTACACAACAAATAACTTGAACTTGAGAAACTCATGCGAAGCCGTTTGATTATTTCAATCTTAAATGCACTACCAGCTGTAACTGGTTTCACTGTCAGTTTCAAAAGCCAAAACTCAAACTGATCTTTGTTTAATTTAATTTAAATAAATTTGTATGCTTTAAGTGTTCAAGAATTGTTACTAAGCGTTTTAATACTATTTGGTCAAGATCTGTCCCACAATGAGTTCGATAACCCTTCACTTCATAACTGGCAGGATGCAGAATGCACATTGTGTTCGAAATAACGTAACTAGAGCCAGCACCTGAACACAATACGGATGTGTGGTGATGTTGTGGGGGTTGGTATTCGTAATCGAATGTCAATGAAAGCACATCGATTGGATTTCCAATTTATTCAACGACCGCAAGTTCAGTGGATTGTGGCTCAGTGTATGCAAGTAAACAGAATTGTATTGGAATTGTTTTGACAGGTACAGAGCCGGAAAGGTCATTGAACCGTGAAAAGCTTAATCGTGGAAAGCTTTTATTGGGAAAAACTGTATTTCTTTTATTTCAGCGAAACCGGCATAAAATCGACTGGCAAAAAATAAACACTGCAATCATGGGATAGCTTAAAACTCATAGAGTTCATGTTGGAAATGTACTTGTACAATGTACATGGCAAGTACACATTCAACTAATAAAAATCGCAAACACAGAATGACGTTAATATAAATCGAAACTTGAGCGATATATTATGCTCGTTGAATGCATATAGGGTGAAAGTACGTTGTTAGGAGCAAACGAGGCGACAGGGACACCAAACTTTGGCTCGTCTGCGGACTGCGAGTGCGAGCGTGCACATGTAGGGAAAGGTCAGTGTTGTGTGCAGCTCCGGCATGTTTTATTCATTTGACACAACATACAAAATTATAATGTTGGCTGTCAGAACTTTATGATCGTATGGGGCCGCTGGTCCTATGTGAAAGCCAGCCCATGAAATGTTCAGACACAAGCGCATATTTGCTGTGAGTCATAGCGCTGTACAAATTACGTTGTAATACAACTAATAATTTAAGAAACTTGTGCGGCTCAGCTTGTAATTACACATCTCCCAACTAAAGCAATAACAATAATCTGCATATATGTACATATGGTATATACACGTACACGTACATAATTCAAAATGTCTTGCGGCAATGAAGTGCCGGCGGAATTAGAAATAAAGTTTGCTAATAAATCAAATTGCTTGCAAATATTCCGGGTTTTGTGTTAAAGTTTGGATGCAAAGATATATTATGTACGTTTTAATGTTTCGAATTGCTAAACTATAATTAAATTTTGCAAACAGACGGATGTAGACGGATTGTTGATTTTTGATGGAAATTAATTAGTGCATTTTTTTATAGACATTGCTTGAAATATAGTAGGTGATAAAATGTTCAGATAAAAATGAAATAAGAAAATAGTTGTGACTGTAGTTAATTAAAAGAAACAAAAATCAACCTCTAAACTAGTATAGACTGGTTTCAAAACTGGCCAAGTGACTGTGTCTTGAATAACCTGTTAATATAAGAGTGAGACATTCAAAGTTGCAAAAGTTGCGCTAGCAAACGTATTATACGTATTTTAAAGACAGTCGAATCTATCATTACGGTAAAACATTATTATAAATTTTTCGAAACAAAAATAAATTATCTTAAAAAAAATGCAAGCAATGACGCAAATTAGCTGCAACAATCATCCGGTAAGATTTGATTTGATCAAAACGCTTTTGTAAAAAAGCAACATGACTCATTTATGGCGTGTCAATTAAATGTTAAACATTAAAAATGTTTATTTAAAGAAATTCTATGAATCGTCGTGTCGCATCATTTAAAAAACGGCTCCACTCTCGTGAGATTTTCCCACTGCATTTCGTTTTTCAATTAAAAATGTCAGGTACACTTGTTGTCACACAAAGAAAATGTTTTGGGCAAAATATTCTGAGTCACACAACAGTATATTCATAAAACATGTTCGCACAACAAAAATCGCACTCTAACAGAAAAAAAAGAACGAAATTGGGTTCCTGAGGGTTGCCGCTTATCACCACTTATCGGGTAGACACTTAACCAACTGAGAACACAAAGCAAACCAAACGATCAGAAAAATCGATTTTTCGCATTTTTTGAATAATTTTTAAGGCCTTGATCTTTTCCTATATTAATTGATTAATGGAGTGCTTTACGGTAATTATGGAAAGCGCAACATGTCTACGCAGTTTAACATTGATTTAGATCTTAAAACGTCTAATTGTTCACTATATCTCACACTTACTTTTAATCTGTCTCTTTATTTATTTTTTGACAAAATTTTCTTTTTTCCTCAAGTGTTTAATTTTTTGCACGTGGAAAATAATATAAACGAAGAAAAACAAAATTTTCACTCAATAGTTGAGAGATGTACTGTAAAAATGAAATGATGTGGGGCGCCCAGCGCTTTTAGCACTAGTGTATGCTTCACACACAAAAGCCTTGCTTTGACTGAACTCCGAAGTCCGAAGCCGCCTCGACACGCGAAAACTCTCAGCAGCAGTCGTCGTTCGCACACACATGAATACAAATCTTGGGGCTATATGATATATGCTATGCAATTGGGCAGCACAACGCAAGACGCAAGTCGCACTCGCAAGTCGCAACTCGTTACTCGCTATTGTGTTGCGAAGCTGATATGCCAAGTATATGTGTTTTCTACAGGCAGAAATATTGTAGCTCCCCCGTAGAAAAGCCAGCGCTAAAAAGCTTTGCAAAAGGGAGCGCCATTTTACCAGCTGGACTGGCGGGCGTTTGCACATTTCTTGCGCCGCGCCGCGCCGGTCTAATAATCGAGCATATAGCTCGCTCGCAACTCCACATTGCTCTCCCGAACATAAATATATATGCATGTATGTACATGAAAGCCGTCAATTCAAGCATAAATTCATGTAGGCACATATGAACCGCACACAATTTCCTTTGTTGGTTATTAAATGAATTTGCAAATCGGCATGAATAAAATGAGACAATGTGCAAAAAGCTTGCCCTTTTTCACCCATTACAAGCATATAACATATGTATGTAGTATGTACATAATATTGAAAAGAATTGGGTTATGGTGAGAGCGGTCCAAAGCAGTCGACGGCCGGATATAAATTGAAAATTGCCGAAAAACTGAGAGCCACTTGTTTGATGCTTTTCCTTTTGCACACAGCACGGAGTCTTTGTCACGAGCTTTTATTGCAAAGCTCAATATCAACCCTTATCTTTTTACACAGTCACGTTGAGAATGTGCTTTCATTTACGTGTGTGTACATATAAGTTTAAGGTACCTAATATATGCATATATGTGGGGTTGATTGACTTTAATTCAAAGAATGCCTAAAACTATAAGTAAATAGAAACTTTGATCATAGAAACCGTTTCCAATATGCCGCAAAGTTCAAAAATTTCTTGTACGAGTACATAGAAAAACCATAAAGAATGAATTGTTCACGTGGAAAACGTGACTTCTCTTGCAAGATTTAATTTTACATTATAAAAATTATAATCCTGCGTAAAAAAGACAATAAGCATTCTACATATAATAGAATATAATTATTCTCGAAAAATCTGGCTGTAATTGTCTTAAGTAAGTAACTCATTTTTGATAGAATTAAGTTGTGATTACACATTGTCGGAAAGTCATCTTATTGTATATATTTTGATGTGCTAAATAACATCAAGACAGTGCTAAATTTAAGCGCTTACACCTCCGACTTGTCAATATTATTGCGTCTTTTTAATATTTAATTATTTACACTTTTTAATGGCTCTAAATATGATAACTCTATTATGCAGACTTTTAAAAATATTTGTGCATCATTTTTTATATTTATGTTATAAATTCATTAGTATAAAAATTTACTTTAAAAACAGTTTAATGTTAGAAAGTTTATGGACAAAAACCGTATTTACTTTATAAAAGAAAGAAACAACAAATTTCGATACGCTAATATTTATATAAAGATTCCTTAAAGATATATCGTCAGTTTAATGGCCATTACTTAATATTGTCAACACACAAAATAAATTTAGGACACAGAAAAAAGCAAAGAATCCTACAAACTATATTACAAGCAAACAAGTAAAGAGGCGGAAGAGAAGACGGAAAAACTTCTTCATCCGCCACAGTTGCAAATGGACGTTGCGATTGAGGGCGAAAGGCGAAACGGAAAATATTGCCAAATAGTTTCCCAGAAGTAAAAATCTAGATTTCACTAAAATTTCTTCTCGCGTTGTTTATTTCAGAGGAGCGAATATTTAGGCATAAAGTAGGTATATATGAACGTTCATTTAAGATGACGTGAAAATAACATAAAACCTACAGAAGGCAGCGTCGAAATGTGTACCTCGCTGAAGAAAATTCAATTCGTGATGTGGATTATATGTAGAAACACAATTCCAGCGTGTTTATATAAGCGTATAGGTGTAGTAAAAGCGTCAGGCCGCATCTTTGGCAGTGCTTTATGGTAAATAATGAAATTTTGAAACAGCATCCTGCGGATCTTATATGACATGTGTTTTAATTGGAATAAAGTAAGAAAGGTGGCAAAGGGATTAAAAACCAAAATGTTTGCTCTTAAATTTGCGTTGGTGGAATTTGGGATTCAAGTCGAAACTTGGTACAACAACTAGACAAACGAATTACAATTGACGGAAAGACATCTATACAAGCAAGGACGAATTTCACGAAACTTTATATTATCATCAACGTCGTGTAATGACTATAATCAACATTTCAAAAAGGACAGTTTGAGGAAAAACTGATTGGAAGGCAAATAGAATTTCTTTGATTACGTTAAAAATATGAATTACCACCAAAAACCAGTGAGTTTCTTAGATAAAATACGCCTGAGTGTGACAAACGAAGATAAAATCAAAATTAGGACATCCATCTGCAACACAGATTGAAAAAGAACTACAGAGGACTCGGAATGTTGTCAATTTCCACAATCAAGGTATGCTGAATATGTGACATCAACAAAAAATTTATGAATTCAGCTTTTCAATCTTTTTGGATGAAATGCTGAATTTTCTACATGTTCCCTTTGGGTGTAGTGCGTTTATTGAACGTGGATAAAAGGAACACGTTTGTATGGGCTAGAATTAAAATTCTATTTTAAAGTATATGTATGCGGTGTATATGCTAACGACATGTGCGAGGTTTTATGTTAACCTAGAATTGGGTTAAATCGATGAAACTTAAAAATAGATTTGCTACGAATGCATTTAGGTGGTTTAGTATGCTATTGGCAAAGATTGTACAATAGTCTTAAAAATATTATTATCAAAAAGTAAAATTGTGTCAATGTAATTAAATCGTATACACAAAATTACGTCGATACGCTAATTGACATAAAAACTGCGAGAATAATATGTTTGCAATTGGAATAAGCAAAATGCTTTCGAAAAAACACTAAACTGAAAGAACACTGGCACGTGGTAATAAAATGGAGCAGAGCGGTTATACAAAAAGGAAAACGGGAGCAGCTGCACACAAGTGGGCGGTCATGGAAAAGCTTCTTATTCTCAAGCTATTCATGTGAAAATGGAAACCTGTAAAGGATAAGAATGAAGCTCGAGAACAACACGAGCCAAAATGTTAAATACCGAATAGAGATTATATGACACGTGAAACGCGCATAAACATTGCTAAGAAGATTTTGTAACAGTCGATTTAATTAGTTAAAAATTTTGGTACATAATTAATTGAATAGGAAAACTACGTGACCTTTCTAGGAAAAAAATTCACAAAGTGAAAAGTTTTAAAGAACGAGTATAGCTTCATACTTTCTTTTCTGTCCATTTCTCTTATATTTCGGCCAAATTTTACAACGACAATTTCCTCAGCTTGACTGCTTTGAGGGTTATAATTTTGCTTGCGCGTATCCCCGCGCAAGTATTTTATGTGCACCCAATTTTGGTGGCGCGATTGCTTATTCTAACACCGTAGGCCGGCAGCGACACTTTTTATATGCACCATCTACTTTTGAAGCACTTAAAGAACATTAACTTCAGATATATATAACGAATCTATGTGCACGTAGCCCCAGAGGCTTTAAAACCCCCACACTCACACACACCCACTTGAATACACAAAAAGGCGATGGAGGTAGGAACGATGTCGGTGTCAGCAAAGAGCTTTCATGCGTTGCATTGAGATGAAAAGCTGCTTGAGAAGAATTTCAACGGTATAGCTTAAAGGTACGATGACCCAAAAAAGACGTTGTTAAAAAATGCACTAAAATCTGCCAAGGAATTTAAACAATTTCAGCCAATGTTGAAAAGTTAAGACGAGCAACTTTACCTTATGCAAAAGGTCAAAAATATGCTAAAGAAGATTAGATTTTGGATTATTTCGAATTCATTTAAATCAGAGAAGTCTGATTCTATAAAATGTAAATGAATTTTGTACAGAAATACCGCACGAGTTCTAATTTTTCCAAAGGAAACCCCGCCCAATGTGCCCAAATTGTTTACAACAAAAAGGCTGATAATAAATAAATTCCCTTCGATGAACGCTCACGACGCGGTGTACACACATCATGTGTATTGTAATAAGATAAATGAGCCAGCACCCTTTGACCGTGACACGACACACTACATTACTCTCATTTATAATTCATCAGTGTACTTCCTTTCACAGAATTCACTGAAAGCAAAGTTTATACAACATTCTTTTTTGCGATCCTTTACTTTTTTCCAGTCCCATCTGCACCTCCCTCGCGCTTTTCAACTCTATATATGTATATAACCACATCACTGCCTCTTCAATAAGTTATCTTCTACATTTATGTACATTCGTTTGTGTCCATCAAACAGGCTGGCAAGCGAAAGCAGAGAAAAATCGATGGCATAAATATTGTGGGACAATGGAAGTAATACATCCTAAATTTGGAAATAGTACAAAAGTACGACGTCTGTATGAAGCTTCTTTAAAATATTCAGATATCCAAAATAATAGAAGACAGCCGGAAAATGCAAATTTTAGAATCGGCTTAAAAGCCTTGCGGCGGGGGTGGTTAGGCAGTCGCAAGTGACATGATACTGTTACACAAGTAGTGGTCGTTTAATAGATTTTCTATATCGATCAAACAAATAAAATGTATGTTTCGTAGTCATTCAGCGGCTGTATTTGCAGACAATTGAATGCATGATTCTGCAAGTGTTTCGGTTACGATAAACGTCATGAAAAGCTCGAATTGTTAAAACTTCATCGATGCAACAATCCAAAAACTGACAGACTTCAGTTTCTTTTAAAAAAAACATAAATCTCACATATTAAAAAAAAATTGTTATTTGAAGTCAAAATTTTCACGATATCAGAACAACGTAAATGAAAAATAATACAAATTCAAATGTTTAAAAATAAAGTCCAGTCTAATCCTGATGGTTACACGAATTATGAACTTTTTAAACAATTTGAAATTGAATAATATTAGATTTTATGAATAATTTTAACATCAGATAATACAAAATAATACAAAAAAGGGATTTCAACGTTTAATAAATATTTCGTAAACGATGATTGACGAAAAAATGTAAAGAATTATGTGTTATAAACAGAATTATCGCAGACATCATAATACAAATATTTCTATGTTTTAGAAATGTTTTGAATTGAAAAATATGTACAATAGCAAGTCATATTCATTCAAATTAGCTACCTTAAATACATTATGTCTTATTTATCGTGCCGTATGCCACAAAATTACACACATGAAACATGAGCAAACATGAATACATAAAAAGAAAGAAAGCCTAATAGAAAATGACTCACCGTTAAGTGGCCACATATGTGATGGCAAAGATGTGGCTGTATAAACTCTACCAAGCGCGATGGCACCAGCTGCTGCGGCGGCCGACGCCGCCGTTGAACTGTCATCCGAACTGCCACCGCCCAAATCAAGATCATGCAAGAGCGCACTGTCGCTCAGAAGGAGGCCACCGCCACCGACAACGCCGGATGTGCTGCCGCCAGGTATTGAGATGCTGTCGTTGTTATTGTGGTGGGCATTATGGTGATTGTGATGATGATGGTGATGATGGTGGCCATGATTGTTGCCAGCCGACCCAGTGGCGGATGACTGCAAATCGGGCACAGATGAAAGGCTGCGTGCACGTTGACGATCACCAGATGACATCTGCATTCCTGTAGCAAAATCATTAGAAAAATTAAATTCGTGCTTGCTAAGTGATGATGTTTTGCATATACCTGTCGAAAATGTCCGGGTGCGGGGGCTCTGGTGGCCTCCATTTCCTGTGCTAGGTTTTGCACCCATCTTTTGGCCGCAGAACAAAGGGCCGTAACTTACAACTAAGAATTTAAGCTGCACTAAAAACGTCTTTTATTGTATTGTAAATAAATGACACGATGTGTCAAAAATAAACGCGGCGAATCATATGCAACGGCTTCCGGGATTGATTTGTTTTGAGAAATATATATTCTTTGCACGACTACAATGGAGAACACCTTCTTCCTCCTTCCACCCTCAACACACACATACACACACACACACACAGCAACTCGCTCACGAACACACGTTAGCGAAGTTCTCACGCACTTGAAATTTTATCGATTTTCACCAATGCGGCTATTTTACTTATTTCCTAGAGTATGTTTTTTTTTTGATATCACCCTGCCATCCAAAACACACTTGCTTGCCCAATCTGGCCAACCGATCCGCTAATTTTTGTGTTCTTGTTGATCAACTAGTTTTTCTGCACCCGTAATGTCAACTGATGTATCGGGGAATCCACGGCTGTCGACACGCCAGAAAATGTTATCGCTAATATCATGTCACCATATTGCCATGGGAAGTTCTACCTACTGAGTTTACGAATCGCGATAATGTCTCCTCGCACTTTTATATTTCGGAACGACAAATCTGTCAAACTTTTTGCTCAGCCAAGTTGTGCCATTCGCAGCGGAACAGTCTGGCCATTCTCCGATACTTCGTATGTGGTGACACTTGTAACTTCTCGCGGTATGTCTTAGAACAATACACGATAGCTTGAGCCCTTTTTATGTATCTTCTATTCCTGCTCTAAATGCAAATACCAACACACTTTGTTGTGAAAAACACATATGGAGCGCCGCGCAACGAATCAAGAACAGAAAACCCTGATGAACTCTCCCGCAACATCGCGAGATTAACTATGGAATTTGCAGCTCGCGGTTGTATATTTACTCAAGTCCAGGCGCTGGCACTTCAAAATATATTCATCAAATTATCTTGATTTGTCACTGACGTCACACGCACAGGCTGTGTTAATACGATAATTATTTTGTTATTGAGCGCCTCCGCTGAACGTTCGTGTCGTAACTGGCGCAAATATATTCATTCAGAATGTGTCAAGAGAGTCAGTGACTGCAGGAAACCGAACTCGAACTGGCCAAATACCAACTAATGGAAATTGAACCGGCGTAATCAACACTATACAGGCTCCCCGCACATTTGCGGATTCCAATTCCTGACTATGCTCTAAATGTGCAATTGTCACAATAAGAATGTCTGTAATTAGTAATTACATAAAATGGTAAAAAACGCGTCGTGGGAGATGTGCAAAAAGACAGACTTTACCGAAACGCAACTCTTTCTCACAGTTCACTGTGTCCAATGGGGATTTAGTTTTTCCAAGTCTGCGTACTTTTCTGGTTATAATTACCAACACAAACTTTTTTAAAATTTGTTTTTTTTTTGCCAATAGTTTTATTGTTCTTTTCACGCACTTCATAAAAAATTCTTGACTTGTGAGTACTGAGCACTTCCTACGTTTAGTAGCTGGCACGGCGCATTCTGCAAATTGTGTCTTTGACGTCGTGGTGAACTTGGTGAAATATATATAAGGAATCTATTAAGAAAAATTTGGAATTATTTTGTATAGGATAAAAATAAAATTATAAAATGTAAATTTAAAAAAATTATATTTTGAGCGCCATTATAGATTTTCGCAGACATCATTTCAATTGATTACTTTCGTACATTTCTAGAAAAAAAATTGCGTAGAAAAATCATTTATATGCAACGCTGGCAAGTGGCAACATGATCAGTGACATTTCATATGATGGCGGCATATATAGTTGTTCTGACGTATGGCTAATCTCGTCGTACAATTTCCGAGTTGATAATTTATAAAAGAAATTAATTGTATTGCTTAACACTTTTAATTAAAAAATAACTGGACCGAAATTGCACCAATGGCTTCAGCCACGGTAAGAAACGTATGTTGCATGCAATTTTTTTAATCCACTAATATTTGTAGTTTTGTCTGCATTAAAACCTTGTTTTGTTTGACGTGTCCGTATGTACCAGACATTTAAATAGTTTTGCGCACCTTACCAAAAGCTTCCAAAGTTGTTTATCATAATAGAAATGAGTTTGTGCTCCAGTTTTTGAGGCAAAAAAATGTTTTTGGTTAATCTTACCTTGTGGTTATTGTTGTAGGTGCCACTTTTGGACGACGACGACACAGTCCCGTTTGGCGAGGAGGACTTGACTAACAACAAAGCATTCGCGTAAGGTTTTCTGCAAATACTGGAACTTAAATTCCTCAAATTAAAGTATTTATTTACAGCCACCCTTATGTAGTATTCTTTCATTTGGTATTCCGATGCGCCGCCATCGTCGTCTACATGCTATGCGGCTGGTTCTCGGATTCGTTCATAACCAGCTTCGTGTTCGTTGTTTTGCTGTTGTCGGCTGATTTTTGGACGGTAAAGAACATTACTGGACGCTTGTTGGTCGGTCTGCGCTGGTGGAACTATGTTGATGATGCCGGCAAAAGTCATTGGGTGTTTGAGTCAAGAAAGGTCGGTCGCAAACGCTTTGAAGACTCTAAAATTTGTATTATTACTTTATTGTTTGATTTTTTTATTATTGTTTTTTAATCATTAATTACCTGATGTGACATTTGCGTCCTTTTCCACTGTTATCTTTGTGCAACGCTAGGGCATTCAACAGACGCGCATTAACGCCCAGGAAGCGCGCATGTTCTGGATGGCGCTTATCTTCTGTCCAGTCGCCTGGGGTGTCTTTTTTATAATTGGACTTTTCGGATTTAAGTTTAAGTGGCTGGTATGTAATTGCAAAGAAACTCTTTCATCAGTAAAATAATTAAATTTTTAACGAAACAACTAGCTCTTGGTGTTGATCGCTTTAACATTGAACGGTGCCAACCTTTACGGATATATTAAATGTAATTACGGAGCCAATAAGGATATCAATTCAGCTGCCACCGATTTTGTCAAGACACAAATATTTAAAAACGCAATGAGTATGATGACACGCCCAGCGGCAGCGCCTCAACCAACTACAGCCAAACCCACAAGTGTGATTTAAATTATATTTTATTTACTTTCCAATATTTTCACTGTAAAAAAAATGAAACTAATAAATTTAGTTAGTCAATAATCGTCAAAATAGTTTTAAATAATTTTATAATTTATTTTTACTTAATTGTTAACTGGTTAAATATTGTTAAAGCAAAAAACAATATTGATAACCCTTTCAAAAAAAAATTGCTCCAGGTGAGGCTCGAACTCACAACCCCGGCATTGCTCATATTACAAACACAGCTGAACGGTTACTGACATATAAGTACCGTGCGCTAACCAATTGCGCCACTGGAGCTACGTCAAAACGACGGACAAACGAGCAATTTGTCATCAGCTTGAAGAAATCATCCCTAAAACGACTCGGCACCCTTGCGTTTCAATTCGCGTGCATTTTATAAGAACATTCTGAAAACGAGGAATTTATTTTTTTTTCTTTTTACACGCAAAATTCGCATTCAATGTTACGGTTAGGATTTTTTTAAAAATAGTTTTATAAAACAGCCTTTTATTTTAGAACATTTTCAAAAATATTTTATTTTATTCGAATTATTACCATAAAAGTGTCTAGCAATTGATGAAATAATTTATGAAATATGTGTTATACTACAAAAATGTCAAATTATTTATGAAAAAAAAGGCAGATTTTAAAATATTTTTGTATTTTATTTTTTTTTGAATTTTATTCTAATAGTTATGCTGATAATGAGTAGTAAATTTGTCTGGTTGGCTGTTCTTTCTATATATGGTACATAAATCATATTTTGTACATGAAATGACGAACAATTTCACGTGATAGTTGAATCCTTACAATTGTTTATCGTAATCTCGAAATATTAACGGTGAGGGTGAACAAGGTGTTCTAAAAAATTATATTTTTAATAATTTTAATAATCTTAATATTGTAAAAAATAAAACCTTAAAAAAACTGTGGATTGTTTTGTTTTTAAACATATTAACAATATATTGGCAATTTATTTGTTAAACACCTTGTGTTTATATTTTCTGCATGACGTTTATGTGCTGTCAAGATATATGCATATAAATCTCAATTAGAATAAATAAAAAATACAATTTTTATCACTTCAATTTTTTCATTTAAAATTCAATTATCTAGTGAAATTAGAAATTGAATTGTATTTGCTAAGAAAAACATTTTTTTCGGCATACACTCATTCTATTTGAATTTCACCAAACATATCGTGCAATGTAAATAAGAACTTAATATCATTCAAAGTGTTGACGTGTGAATAGAATTTTTTTTTACAAAAACCTCACCTATAGAAGAGCTTCATCCCAATTAGGTCTCATAATTTATTGATATTAGATTATAAAATATTTACTAATACAGTTTTAAACTCAGAAAC
>JANSTS010013579.1:15968-29308 GCA_026546915.1 Sylvicola fuscatus
TCAGTTCAATAATGCGAATGACGTCCCAATTATTGGTGAACTGCACCAAAGTAACGACAAATAGTCAACAGCATAGACGGTTGTGCACATTGTTGACACAATGAGCTGGTTTGAAAGTACTGGTCTCGCCAGTCTCGCCAAGACCGCCCTCAAGGAAGCCCAAAAACAAATCGATAAAGCACTTGACATCAAAGAAGATGAACTAATGAGCGCGTCTGCAACGCAATTGACAAATGATGCAGACAAATCATCTGCTGTCAGTACTGCTGTTACATTAACTGGTAGCAAAACAGTACCAAATACACCGGTACAGGATCCAATGTTCGTCAACAATACCCCTAATGCTTGGGGATCATTTTCAGGCTCGTTTTTTGACACTCCACCCCAGCAGGATGGTGACGCCGTAACAACACCACCGTGTTCAAGTTTGAAAAAAATTGAAGAGAGTCCTGTCGCCAGTAAAAAGCAAGCCCTTGATTTGCCCAGTGATGATTCAGTGGAGATTTTGAGTACACCAACCACACCTGGTTCGTGTTTAACTTCGCCAGGCGGAACTGTCCACAACTCGGAATCAGTGGAAATACTGGAGAATACATCTACATCAGTGTCGAGTGTGGCGACACCTACCACTGCCACAAATACAGCTTTTACACCTGACGAATATTCTTCGCCTCCTGAGAGTGTCGAAATTTTGCAATGTGATGATAACGATGATGATGAGTGCGATGATGATGAGGATGATGCACGAACCGAAATTAATCAACAATTTGATGATGTTGACAATAATCAATGCTTTGACGACGAAGAAGAAGAGGATTCTATGTCCTTTAATACAGTTTCGGAACAAGCTGCTTCTGTTTTATCCAACCAACGCCCAACTGGTCTTTATTTACCACTATCTGGAAGCAGCGGAAGTAAAGATGGTGGGCACAAAGTGAAACTGTTAGAAGATGCTCTTCTAGAGAAAAGTGTTGATCGATTATCAGATTCAACGCAAAGTTTTGAAGACGTTCAAGCAACAATGGCTCGCGAAAAGGAAGAGGAAGAACTCCAAAAAGAGAAAATGGACCCAGACGATGCAGAAACGGCCACGTCATCTGACATCGAAATTATCTCCAGTCCAAACGGAGACTCCAGCAGTACCAACAGTGCCTGTCGTACAAGTCCATCAAAAATTAAATTGAAACGTGAGAACCAGCTTAGTCTCCTGGCAGATGCTAGCCATGCTGGCCTCAGCATTGTCCTCGCCACTCAGAGCAAAAAGAAAAAAGGCCACAATCGTGAACTATCAGAAGTGTCGACTCTATCTACCCAAAGCATTGGCAGTGATGATTCAGCGCCATCCAACTCCTCGCAGGAAATGGAAAAGCTATTGAGACGCATTAGTGAGTTATCCGAATTGCTGGAAGCACGAGAATTTAAATTGGTCGAAATGGGTCGTCGAAATGCTGAACTGCAATCAACCAATGTTGATCTTACGACGCATTTAGAAAATTTGCAACAGCAACGTAAGGGCAACGAAATGGGTCACGAAGATCAATTGGATTATACACAACGAATGTCAGCACTGGAGAAAAAGTTTCAGCAATCGATACGCGAAAAAGAAGCTTTGCGAGAGCAACTTAAATCAGCCAGAACTCAATTAGATGGTAGGATTGCTAAAGATGAACTTGATCGCCAGCTTAACGAAAAAGAATTTCTGATAAATGAGCTTCGACTGGAAGGGGAGAAACTATCCAAGCAAATCCTTCAACACTCCAACATAATCAAAAAACTGCGAACCAAAGAAAAAGATGCTGAAGCGACACAGAAACGCCAGCAACAGCAAATTGACGCCCTTACTGATGAAACTGATCGCTTGAAGCGCTCTTTGTCAGCTAAGGAAGAGGTCGAGCGATCACAAATTGACGCTGTGCACAAACTCTCTTCGGAGAAACGTAAACTAGAACGAGAGGCATCTCAGTTACAGAGTCAACTTGAAGATATGTCACAGAAATTGGCTACTCTTCAAACATCATTTGACGCTGCTCGCAAGGAACTGTCTGAAAAGACACTGTCCTTCGCAGAGCTTAGTAAAAAGGCAGCCGAAGCAGATAACTTGGAAACAGATGCATTGAGAGCGCATTCCGAGAATCAACGCATAACCGATGAAGTGCAGAGTTTGCGTGAAAAAATTAAGAATTTGGAGCAAATGGCCTCTGGGCGAGAAGCAAAGTTAAGATATGAAAACAATGATTTAATGCGGCGCTTAGAGGAGGCGGAATTGAGATCAGAAGCTCACGCACAGGAGATTTCTCTGGCCACAATTCCACTGGTTCGTCAATTGGAAAATTTACAATCAACGTTGAATCAAAGGACTGCTAGTTGGGAAAAACAGGAAAAGATTTTAACTGAAGACTTGACCAATGCTGAATCTAGATCACGAAGTTTGACAGAATCTGAGAGAAAAGCTAAGGACCAAATGAATGCATTACAATCGAGAATTGCTGCTTTGGAGGAGCGATTGTCAGCGACAATGTTGAAATCGGAGCAAAGTTCAAGTTTGTTGCAACAGAAGCAAGTTGAATTTAATTTAATGCACGCTGATTTGGAAAGGGAATTGAACGCATTAAAAGAAACCAGGTTTACAACGGAGCAACAGATTGCTGAGGAAAGGGCAAAAGTGGTTTATTTGGAGGAATGCACGCAATTGAAGGAAAAACAGTTGGAGGAAATACGTGAACGTTTGAAAGAGGCTGAAAAAACGAATACAGTAAACAAACAACGTGCAATGGATGATGATAGAGATGGACAATGTGATAAAACTGGCCGCCCCGTTGGAAATATATCGCCAGCTATAAGCGTAGAACGAATGTCACTGGAAGATTCAATCGGAAGCAACCATTGGGTTATGGTTTGTTCTTAAGATTTAACTTCAATAATAAAAATTGACAATTTTATTTTTACAGGACGAATTAGACTGTGGCTCCATATCAGGCCGTCCCCAGTCACTTCACGGTGGAGGACAACATCTACACACAACCACTACAATTTTAGAAAGTCTTCAATCAACCATAAAACAACGAGATGGAGAACTTCACCAGGTGCAATGGGAATTGTCACGATTGCAGGCAGACAAAAACTATCTTACCGAAGAGGTATCCAATTTGATGACTCAGCTGGAGCTGGCGAACGAGCAGGTTGCCGTCAAAGAAAAAGTCGTCTCTCAATTCGAGGAGTTGCAACAGCGCTACGATGCGCTTCTGGAGATGTACGGGGAGAAGGAAGAACAGGTGCAAGAGCTGCGTCTAGACATAAATGATATTAAGGAAATGTACAAGCTTCAGATCGATGAACTCCTGCTAATGACTGGAAGCACCAGTGCCAATAGTTTGGCACAGCCGCCGCCACCAAGGCAGGCGGAGTTATAAATGTTTATGTAATTCCTTTTTCGTCTCCTTTAGTGAAGCACTTTCGGTTGACGTTTACTTTTCGGGTGCTTTCTTCACTCTTGTGATAAGAATGTTTATTATTAACTACGATTTTTTAGCGTATGGGTGTGTCGGATGTCGTTTAATGAGCTTGACGACATTTGACCAGGCTTTTTGAGTTGATTTTAGCTGTAATTATACATCTTTTTTAAGCTATATAATATATTTTATCTTGTCATTAACACAGTTAAAACAATTATTCTGTTTACTACAATATAAAACATGGTTATGTTATGAAGAAATTGTAAATAAAAAGCTTCAAGTATTATATTTTCAAACGGGTTTTTAAGTTTTAACGCCGTCTTATTAATGCAGAATTAGAGATGGTATTTACTATGTACTTTGTTTGGAAAATAGAGCTTGTGCCGTGTACTACAACAGTCTTTTACTTGCCAAGTTTGTCTTTCAGAACGATTCTCTGTTACCAGTTAGTTCTGTTACATATTTACTCGAAACGGGTATTTATGTCAATTGGCCTTTCAATATTATATTTTGTGGTCTAATAAAAATTCTGAAAAGAGGAAAAACAAATTAAGGGAAATCTAACCGTTTAGAGCAGGATTTTTCTTTATTTGATAAATGTTCGATTACAATTTATTTCAATTTCTATTTATAATTTAAATACAATTGCTTTCGCAAGCAGAATTTAAAATGTTTCAGACCTATAATCAATATCGGTTGAGTCATGAAGCGAAATGAACTTAAAAGAAATGCATGTCATTGCATTAAAAAAATGATGTGTGAAAATGCGAAAATTTAAAAGATAGGTGATTTCGCTAAGATAAAAAAAAACCAACGAATTATGCAACGTTTTTTATAAAAATAGAAAAAAAACAACTTCAAATTAAAAGGTACAAATTAAAATTAAATAATTTTTAAAGCCGATAGTAACCAAAAGTTTTAATGAAAAAAAGCAATGGAGGAACAAAAAAAATTAGCTACGAAACATCGATCCATTGACCTAAGATTCCATTAGGCTTAATGGCAACGCTGTTTTCTCGCAGGATCGGTCTTGCACACTTTCGTCATCGTCAAAATGCGGTTTCAATTTGTATGATTCTTCTGTGTATTACATTTATATGTTTATATTTATGTAGTAATTGGTATAGTTTAATTCAAACCATATTTGGATATTTTTATTCAGGCGGTATGTAATGTATTCAACGTGCTACTTTCGTGAAAGTAGAGTTTAGAGATGGGTCATCGGGAAATGTTGACGAACTATTTTTTAACAATTTAGTAGCTGCTGCTCGACCTACTCCTCTATAAATGCGGTTTCATATGGGGAAGAAAAGGAATTTCGCCAGACATGAGATGGTTTGAGGTGCGTCTAACAAAAGGAAGCGTCGATCTTATGTGAACTATCTCATTCAAGCCGGATCGCGGATTAATATATCAAACGAAACGGTGATAACTATACTCCGCAGAGTTGCAATGATGTCGGCAGACACATAGTTTTCAAAGCACTCCTAATTCAGATAAAATGCACCCAAATCCTGTTAATCAGATTTTTAGTTTGCTCTAATGCCAGTTTACTTTTCCTTTTAATTCCTCCCCTCTCGCATTTGCCATTGATTTGATGTTGTGTTTGTGTGTGTGTGTGTGTAGTGTGTGGTAATTTTTTAAAGTTTCCAAAGCGGTCAGCCGCCGCCTTTTAGTGCAGTTTGTGACCGTTCAGACCCATGGCGTCCAACCCTCGTAGAGAAGCGCCAGATTGTCAAGATCACGAGCTTCGCGGATCATCCAATCAACTTGTTCAGCAACAGTGCAACGTTTAGTCGCATCAGGATCTCTACCTTCCAGTTTCATGCGCACACGACGCCACACAGACATTGCATAGGCATTACGTTTCTGTTCGGCTGCCGTGGAATGGTTTCCTAAAATTTTTCAAGATAAAAATAGTTAAATACACATCTTACAGAATTAAAAAAAAAAATTATACCCTTTCCGTCAGCAACTTTCTTTGACTTCTGATCCGCCTTGACGTCGTCACACTTGACACCACGACAAATACCTCCACCGCCAACTGCATCTGTGATTTCAAAAAGTCCATCAAAAATGCTGGCCACAATTGGCTTCAGTGCTTCGATCTGTTGTCTCATCTCCGCCACTACAGACTCGGTAAAATCTTTGCTCAATACATTTCCGTACAATTCAGCTACATCGTCAGCAAACGTCTTGCATTTGGTCAGGTATTCCTTAACCTCCTGTGTCCTGATTCCTTCTAATTTCAGTGTAGACTTCAGCGATGTCCGCACCTCAGATGACACTCGATGATACAACTGATATAGTACACGCAACCTATGTGCACCAATCTGTAAACTATCCTGTGCTTCAGTGATAGCCTTTTCCACTAAACCAACGTCATTCTGGTTACGATCCATCATGTCATCAATTAACGCGCTGACATTGTTTAAATAGTTGTGGTCAAGGGCACCCTCTGGATCGAGTAGCTCCACCAAATTTTCCTCCACTGGGTTAATACAATTGCGCACTGAAGCCATGCACTTGATAGCTTCTTCTAAGCGCACGAACAATGCACTCAATGAACGATCCAATTCCATGCCTTCATTTGAAAAACGGTTGCTTTCATACGCCACCACTGACTGACAAATAACTAAAGCATCGTGACCGGCAGCCAAATGCTGTTCGATGAGATCAGCTCGTGCAGTCATTTTTTTTTCAAACGCCTCGTACAAAACTCCCAAAACTGCCGGATTGGCTCCAGCCGCCCATCGCAATCGCTGTAAGATTGCCACTGAGAAATCAGTTAGTTCTTGGCGCATCTTCTCTATGGATGCACGCCAAGAAACTAAATGCTGCGCGTTATTACGTAGTTTAACAAGTAAAGTCTTGCGATTCATTAGAACAAAATTCTGATTTTCTGAAAACTCAGTGAATATGTCCACATGCAACCAGGTGTGTGGGGAAACCAAGAGCTGAATTCGTTTTAGCCGCTCTCGTTGCAGGCAGACGCAATTGAGGTGGTAGTGAGCAGAGGCACTTCGGTGGAGTGCCACGTTAAGGGAAACGTATAATGTGTTGGCCGTGTTAGTATCCAGATTAGAAGCTTTAGTTGCTGCTACCTTTTGACAAAGATCACTTAGTTGTTCGATAGGATTCAGTGTTACACCATTTTGCTCCAAGAAGCTACCAATCGCAACGCCAGTCAGCAATGGCGTTACTCCAAGAAGGAAATTTAGCACGAAATTGCAGTAATATCTTTTAATTGGACGACAGATCGACTCCTCGTCAAAGGGCATTTGATCTCCCAATCCTTTAAAAGTATATGCTGTTTGCAGACAAACTGTAAAGAAGTCAATCATCGTCTCTAATTGCATAACTGTCGAGAAAGCATCAGCTACTTGCTCATAGGCTGTCATATCCATGTCCCATCTCCATTTCATTAGGGAAGCTGCCTCTTGGAATTGGTCTATTTTATACCACCACGAAGTTCCGTGATCAACTATCAATTCTTTAATGCCATCATATAGCTGCTTTCGACGTGATTTCATTCGATCGAACATATCAGTAAACTTAAGGAACAAATCAGCTCCTAATGTTTTATGCCCTTCAAAACGTGTTTTAAGATCCTCAATTTTGGATTTAATTTCGAGAATTTTTTCCAATTGCACGTTACTGTTGTTTTGTTCGGCGGTAGTTAAATAAAATGCGAAATCTTGATGAAATTGCTGCATTGAAGGAGCACCTTTCTGCATTTCTGAAACTTCTGAAATCATCTCCAAAACGCTGGTGTCTTCAATTAGAACTCCTCGCAACCACTCAGTGATGGTCTCACCGTTGAAGGTTGCAAATGAGGTGCACAAATATTCATACAGTGAACTAGCCTCTCTTAAGGAGCGCAACACTTTTCCGGTAGTAGTTTTTGCATTGTCAATGCTGTTATTGAATGCCAAGACTGTAAGCTCATTTATCAATGACGCATTATATCTCAACTCATCCAAGAACCATTTGTTATTAATCATAAATGTTGGCATGGTATTGGCGGTCTTAAAAGCACTCATCTCATTGTCCAGCATGCCCCGAGTGTGGTCAACTAGTGACGAAAATATGATTGACTGCATGACTAACGCGGAATCGTTTCCACTGCTCATATGCCTCACAATATTGCGCTTCGCGTCGTCTGCTTCGATAGCTATCAGCGACTCCTGAGGCGATGTCTCCATTAATCGTTGCATATCGACGTTCGTCCCAGTCATAAGACTCTTCAGGTGGTAAGCAAACTCGAGCACCTGTTGATAGTTGCTGTTATTTTTAGTCGATGGAGGATGCATCAATTGGTCGTTGGCATCTCGGCATGACGTATCATTTGGATTCTCTTGTACAAAAGTTATAAGCTTAAGGTGCTTCTGCAAACGATGATGTTCATGAAGGGAGCGCGGATAAAACTCAGTAACCAGACGATATTGTGTGAGATCATCGTATGTTTGCTTAAGAACGGCGGCCTGCTGCAAGCATGATGATTCAATTTCGTCAAGAGTCATTTCAGCTTGATTGTAAACATCCCGCTGGGCAGAATTCTCTAGAAATTCGCGAGCCATAGCGAACTCGGAGTCGTATGTGATTTGCAATAACTCATCCAGGCTGATTCGTTTTTGTTCCAAGGACGGTAGCGAGTCAATCGCGTGTAGATAGTTTTGAATTGCAACTTCGCAATCATTGCGCCTTTCAAGTAGTTGCGTTTGAGCGGAGGTCAATTCATCCCGAGATTTTCGTACCATTCCATATCGCTGCGATATTGTCGACAACGGATGGCTGGCTATGGCTGAGCCCAATGCTTCAGCTTCTCGCACCATTGCCAATTGTTTGCTTAAGACCAAACGGTGATTCTCCAGTGTTTGCAGCTCAACACGCCGCAGTTCAAGTGTAGTCACTTGCCGTTCCATTACGGCTAATTGTTTCTTAAAGGCATCCCTATAAATAAAGTTGAAGAGTTCATATTAATTAGATTTATAAGCTGAATTGACCTCAATAAGAAGAAATCCTATCATTCTCATGACAATATCATGAAAAGTTCTAAATTGAATGATTCAAAAAGGAAATATATAAAGGGACAAAATCATTTTATGCTTGAATGATTTGAGAACAAACGCAGCAATTAACGACATCAACCTTTCCTCTCTGTTGAAGCGTTCAACCACATATTGATTCGATTACTGCCGATTGCTGACAATTCACCAATCACTAGGGATAAACTTTAAGAATTTGCCAGACGACAGATTTGTCGTAAACAAAAACAAATCAACAGCATTGACATAAATTCTGAACGAAATCGATGACCAAACGTGTTTATATGTCAACATGAAGTGCCGAGCACTTGTTCGCCGTGCCATAATCATCAATTAATGCGATTCCATCTTGCAATATCGGAAGTAGAAAGCAATCGCAGAAAGTAACTTAATGACAAACGTGATTGAGAGTTTATTGCACACAGTCATAAGCTCATCTCGGTAAATTCATCTTGGAATTTATTTAGGTTTTTAGGACAAGTCATCTTCATGTCACTCACATAGTCAAGATAGTAAGTTTCTATTAAAAAAATATATTCCATATTGACCAAAGGAAAAACAGTCGAGATGAGTTTTATTCACTTCACCCTAAGGGAATATGATGAGAACTGATCGCATTTCATGTGACCTTATATACAGAGACTGTGTTGACTTAACTTCCCAAGTCGATTTCTTTACATTTCATACGTATCTGACTCGAATAACGTCCCAGATGCTTTAACTTTATGATCCGATCATAAAACGCTTTGAAATTCATGATATAACTTACCGATTTTGAATCCAATCTGGCTTTATTTCAGCAAATCGTATTGCCAACGTGTCTCGCGTCACCTCGTGCTCCAACTGCTTACGAGCCAGACGAAGTTCACCACCGAGAGCCTCCCCACCATATGCAGATACAGCTAGACCACCAGCACCGTCTTCTCCGACTGCCCAGTCGACGAGAGGGTCATAGACAAACGCTTCTAAGAGTGTGAGCAAAGTTTCGCGGCCGCGTTTGAGTGCGCGAAGAACATGTTCGCAGGCTAGACGGAATGTTCCCTGTTTAAGAAAGAGGTTAATTAGTTTAATGATTTGAAAAGGTGTTCAATGTTTCACTTTTAAATAGATTATGGTAGTATTGGGTCATGGCTTCTAGGGCACTTTATTTGTTTACAACCCTCCGTCCATAGTAAATATCGAATTGCCTTCGTGGGGTGTCAACAAACCCTTTTTACACTTTGTAAACAAATTGCATTGAGCTGCTACACCCTTAAATTGCATTCCCATTCTGATAACTGAAATTTACGAAACCACTTTATGCTTATGATCGAATAAAAACATTGAAGATGTTCTGAGTCTGTTTGCGTGTGTAATCAAATACTTTAATAACGCATAAGCATTAAGAAAGAAAACAGTGAACCCGGTTTATTGGTACGACAGAAGCCTCAAATTTTATGAATTTAATGATGCAGCAATCTTTTATTCGGCAGACTAGTTAAAATTTACATTTAAAAGTCTCTCCCCAAAAGCTTTAAATTATAATATTTGTCTGTATCAGACTGCATTCATTCTTATCTTACAGCAAACAATATTTTCCAAACACGAAACATTTTTTCCCAGCTATTGAGCACTTTTATTCTGTTTTTCCTTCCGTTTTCTGTTTATGCCCCGATGCCATTCCATACAAAACTATAGCAAATCGGAATGTGGGTGTTGATATTCAAGGGTTAAAGTTCTGATGGTATGACGAGAAAGGGAAGCTCAATTGGCTATTTATTCGCGCCTTTATGCATTTTCCATACTATCACCGTCACACAATCAAAGTTCGATAGATCGGTTGGATTTGTTGTTTCCATGCCATTTTGTCCCCCATTTCCATTTAACTCTACTTATGTTTATTGTGGCATAGAAAATTCGCAAAACAGGGGTTTCGTCCTTTTAAAAAGGGCATTGCACTTTTAAGATTTATTAAAGTTGCAATTTTTCAGTCAAAAGTATAATCCAATCCATAATCTTTGCATTCTAAAGCCACACAAAATAACGGTATATCAATTTTGTTGCTCATCTGGCAACTCCTTGATTAGGAAACTGATACTTCATCAGACGGAAAAAAAGAAAAAACACGCCGAGCAGAGAATGACAAGATAAAACCAAACTTTCGACACGGCAACTTTATAGAATTGTTGGGATACGCATCTCTTGAACCCTTAAACGCTGTAAGTTTGTGATGGCTTGTTTCGCGCTCACTTATCCAACGCAGCCACTTCCACTCCATTTCTTCCTTTCCCCATGTCACATACACATAATACATAATTCATATCCACATAATCCCTATATCTATGTTATATTCTGTCTAGTTTTCCGCTAAAGTTGGTGACTTGTGATTAAATTTGGAAGAAATGTTCCGCGCAAAGTTACTATAGAGGCGCAACCACGCGCTTCATGAGTGCTCCTCATCTTTTCACATCTAAATGTGATTGCCACTTTCCGTGCGAAATATCAACAAAAGGCGTCGGATTGTGTGGCTTACAATTTTCTTGTATTATTAATTGTAAAACACGATTGTTTATTGCTGTTTTGCAAAAAAAAAACTGATAAAGAATGGATTATGAAATTGCACACTTTATTGCATTGAAGGTGAAACGACAAAAAAAGGAGTGCGCGAGGACCGGAATCGGACTAGACAGCAACCGGATGTGCAATGTTTTTTTTTTTTATTAATTCTACTGCGAAATATAGTGATAGCTCGAGTATCAAGTCGTTCAATAAAAGCTTTGCAAGTCGCTTTGAGTAAGTTTATGTTGTTTACATATATCCTAATAGAGAGAAAACTTGCATTGTTAGAAGTATTTAAAAAGATAATGCAAATACTTCAACCCTATTTAGAAAATCTCACTATATATATAAACATTTACCCTTCAGTTGATACTTTTATTGAACGCTTTTGGCATATTCGTGGGTGGCATGCAAATAATCCGCCCACACAAATATTATTGCATAATAAATTCATATGTTTAGATAACGTGCTTATATCGTGTTATAGTGAGCAAATTGTTTTCATTGCACTTGAGCGTATAGCAATAGGGACGAGTGCAGCGTTTAAAAAATCATATTAATTCAATAGTGCAGCCAATGCATTAGGTTTAAGTGTACTAAGCAAATGTTTGGTAACAGCTTTTTGTTTGTTTTAGATTATTTTAAAGAGACAAAACCATTTTGAATATTTTCAGCGTGTTACATTAGTGCAATTTGAATTTGTTAATTACTATTAAAGACTTAACGAGAAACATGAATTATACTGATCCGCTGAGCTCCGATGAGATGAAATCAGATCCAGCATGCCATCGTCACAAAAATGTGGTCTTCTAATTGATAAACAAGGAATGGAGGGTGACTCTTTATCGCCGACAGCGAAACCAATACTCACCCAGAACAGGGGAGCGGTTATCCGATATGAAAAATATGTGAAGGGAAAATTCGTGTCAAGCCTGCAACTTGAGAGCTTTTGTTTGTTACAATTTGGTGATGTTCCCTGTCTTCTCTTATACATTATAATAAAAAGAAAATTGTTTACATCGTACATATAATGTACTTAAGGACTTGTATGGTCCAATTATAAAAGCAAAACCTATGTAATATAGCCATGCTCACTTAGTTTCTAAGAATTTTCCCTGAACTTTCCTGCGTACACGGCATGAAGAGAGTTCGATGTCCCGGACAAACATAGGAAATAATTATGTTTTTGTTTATGCATATCATTTTATAACAAACTCCTAGGTTTGCTGCGTGACAAATTATGCTCAATGAAGCAAACAACGGAATTTTGGTAAATGGAAACCAAAATTTCGAGTGTTTAAAATGTGCAAAAATAGCAATCAACTTCGCATCAGTGACTGTAAATGGTAAACATTATTTACATACTATATATTGACACGTGGCATAAATTGAAGCCCAACATAATTGTTGATTATTCGTCTGATTATGTGCGTATTATATTGCGGCAGTCGGCCAGTCGTGTCTGGAACACCTACACACAAACTTTTTCTTCAAGAACCAAAACGTAACATTCAATCACAAATTTGGTAAATACTTTATTTATAGATGGTAAATGAAATTGATTGTTGATTTAAATAAACTGGGGGCCAATTATATATAGCACGAAAGTTAAGGGTTTTCAAGTTCAAGGATGTTTAACTCAAGGTTAAACTGCGTAGAGAATGAATATTTTTATTTATTTATGAACACTCAGATTTCCAAATCAAGACGTTGAACCGAAATAATGAATCGAAATGGACTGCAGGACGGATAAAAAGCAAAGACGGAATAGAACAATTAAATTAAGCTTCTATTACATCCTAAAGTCAGAACTAGCAAATAGACGTTGTGCTGAGAAATGGGGCGCTACTAATTGCAAATTGTTTCACTAATTAAACGATTAAGATAATGAAAATCGAAATTCAAAGAATGCTCCGCTTGTACCGAAGGCGCAGCTACATGATATCAAAGAAGCAGAATTCTGCATTACAAAAAACATTTTAAAACTGCCATGTAATGGAGACGCGTGTCGTCAATTAATCAATTGTCCTGGGAGCATTTTGCAAGATTAACGAAACAAAATATTTGGGTTGAACTGCTTAAGTTTATGATGGTTTATCTGCTTTAAACTTTAGCCATTAATCAGGCACAAATTTATCTCATAAGAATTTCTCGTAAAAACAGACAATTCTGGAAGAACATTGACCTAATTCGCAAAAAAGTCACATATACATATTATATACATTAAACAATCCAGTACATAGTACATTGTTTTTGTGATGTATATAATTCTTTGTGAAGACTGTGCATGTTTCATTTAATC
>JANSTS010013590.1:3956-17667 GCA_026546915.1 Sylvicola fuscatus
TAGCATTTTATGAATTTTTTCGAATCGTTTATGTAAAGACACAATAATTCCACCTCAAAGAATGATCACAAGAAATCGTTTGTTTTTAATTTCTAAAACTATAATTAAAATACCTTACAAAACAATAGAGCTAATGTTCATTCTATAAAATATTAAATAACAAGTTCCAAAATGATTGATTACTGTTGGAGATTAGACAAAACAGCGCAACCCTCACCTCCTCCCACCAAAAAAGGAATAGAAACCATTTACTTCAAGAAAACACTCAAAATGGGGTCGCTCTTTGTTGTTCAGTTTTGGGCGTTAGCGACGAGATCTGTTTTCTATCAAACATGAGAATTTTCCAAAATTTAGTTTACTGTAATGCTAATGTATTATTTCCATTTATTTAATGAATAAGGGTTGTAGATTGAGTGTAAATTGAGTAAGTTGTCTTAACGAAAGTTGTTTAGAATTAATGATACATGTTGTTTTATGTTTTCTTCAAAAGTGCAATTTTAATTATAAACTAAAACAATAAAAAAGTAATTAACAAAAGTAGTAAAAAATGTACCGCGAAAGGCACGTAATGCAAAATCCAAAGTTATGTGAAATATCAATAAAACCGGGTACAACTGTCAGATGCTAAATATTGTACTTTAATAAATGTGTTCAAAGCAACTTTTACACAAATGCTCATTTATAAATACAAACAATCTACCTACTCCGCAAAAGCTCACATAAGTGAATACGATACATGTATTTATATACAAAACATGTTATAAGGGAAATCTAGTTTAGTGAGCGAGACCGTGCAAAGTTATTTATACATGGATTATATTTATATGCAAATAATAAGTATGTACGAGTACAAGTATACCCGGAGGTGTTCAACTTTTCACAGCTTTTAAGCGTAAAATATAACGGCCATGAGGCAAAGCACTTAACTTGATATTACTTTAAAGAAATTTAATATACAATTAAGTTAAATTAAAAAAAAAACAGCCAGATAATAATAATAATAATTTTTTAGCATTTAATACTCAAACGAGCTTTTAAGCTTTGCACATTTCATAGATTTTACTAGAAATTTATACATGCAATAAATGTGAAAAAATGTAGTAACATCGTGAAAAAAGTCGCGCTTCTTCGTTTTGGGTCGTTACATTTGTCATCAATCAGTGAGGCCAGAAAAGTAAGACGACAGCTTAGCGTGAAGCATATTTGCGTTATAAATACTAAATAGTCGAGCATTAATTCGCATTTATGAGCGATTTTCTTCGTTTTTTACACGCATAAATTTCACCACTGAAGAGCGCAGGCGTTCAAAATCCCAACCATACAACGATATAAATTGACATCATCCGCCACCAGGCCCCCAGAGAACATCTAGCAGAGACGTGGAGCGGTGGGACGCACCACCGCAGCATACAATCAATGTATATACATATGGCAACAATATAAAGTGTATTTAACATCGATAAGCCACCATCAACCGCATATCAATACGTAAGATGTTATAGAACTGAATAGATAATGGGCGTGTGAGGCTATTAAAATCAAATTAAATCTCGAAGAAATCGACAAAAGTGCCATAAAAATCTGTTTGGCAACATTAAAATACGAGAACATTTAATTAAATGTTCTCGACAAAGTTTCGCTGCAAAAGTGTGTCACTGTACATTTCATCCCCCGTAACCACCTCCCCCTTTTCCCACCCGTTTAGTCACTTTTTTCGTTTAGGAATCGTCATATTTTTGCGAAAACAAGTTGTCGCCCCTTGTTTAAATCCATTTTGTGCTCGATGTCTTTTATATGCTTCTCGGAATGAAAACTTTGTCGCTCCCTTGTGCGACACAAATACGACATCCGATAATCATAATTTTGAAGAGCATATAAATTGCATACATACATATTTTCATTTGCATGTAGCGAGTGGCAGCAAGGAGAATATGTTGCCATAACAAACTGCATGCATGGTTCATGAAAATATTCAGCAGTAAAACCACATGTGTAAATAATGTAATTTAGTGAAGAGGGTAAATTCAAATGAAATTAGCACCGTTTTTATAAGGATTTTGATAGAAGATTAACGTTTTGCAGAAGCACTCATAACTCATTTGATGACTTGTTTTTGCATTTACATCGGGATTCACTTTTTTAGTCTTGAAAACTGATATTCTTTATAAAGGTTTCACGAAAACGCGTGATTTTTCGTTTCTAACATTAAAATTTATTACATCATTTTATACAAACACATTTTTCGAAAATCAATTAGGTTCTATTGACATAAATGAGAAAATTTCACACGTTTTCTTTGGATTTGATCACAATTTTAATTAAGTAATTATTGAACCCCGAATTGTCTTTGAACTAATTTGATTGAATTAATTAGAATTACCAGAGTTTTGGTAAATAAACTGATCTAAGATTGTGTTGTTACAAAAATTTGTTTTTTAATATTCTTGAATGAAAAAAATATTATTTAATAGAATTATATAACTTTTTCTTTCTTTAAATTAAAATTTTTAAATTGTTTGAAAAGTCTTAAAAAATATATTAAAACTGTTAAAGTTTAAACTTGTTTTTAAATTACGAATTTTTAGCCAAAACGACCAAAAATAAATTCAATCATCACTTTCAATGTCAATGATTTAATTTATGATAATTAAAAAAATATTTGCAGATAAAGAGTCGTAAATTGCTTCTGAAGCGCATATAAATTGGCCAAATCGTTTAAGACAGGATACATTTTATTTAAAATCCAATAACCTTACCCAGCAATAATCTAGATCCCCTTAAAATTCAAGGGTACATTGTTCCTTTCTACCATCACAGTCACACTCTCAAACAGGCTGGCAAGTTGAAAAAAGGTACAGCGAAGCTGAGCAGAAAAGGCTCTGTGATGTTTATATATACGCTGGCTAACCCCCCGTTTACAACAGCCACCCCATTTGCCCACCCCTCCAAGCCAACCGAGCGCATTTTGCAGAGAATGGATTGTGAGTTGAATGTAGATGAAAGATGCCGGGCCTGCATGCATTTGGGCGTCCTTGTCTGGCGCACTGGCTGGACACCAAGTCAGCGAAACGTGGCGAAATACGACGCGACGCGGCGACTAACCAAAACGTCTCTAAAGGAAGAAAAATGCGCCGGCGGGGGGAGAGTAACAAGTGACATGTTTTCATATATCTTTTTCCATGAGTATTTTTTTTCTCCGTTGTTATCTCCACATGTTCACGTGTGCACTTTTCCACACCACTCTACGACTATTGTATGACCATGTTACGATTTGTGCTTTGATTTATATTCGCAATGCGCTCGGCGTGCACTTTTCTTTCGCCAGCACGTTTTTCACCATTTCTTTGACTTGTTACTTTGCAGTTTTACCATTTCTTGTTAATGTTTTTGAAACAGTTTTTTTTTTCCTAATCCGTTGCTGTTGTTGTTTGTTTTGTTTTGTTCTTTTGTTGTGTTTTTCCTCCCTTTCCAATACAATCACTTTGCTCATTTTATCTGTGAGTTTATTGTGCTCAATTTATTGTGCATGTGGCGTTTATCATCTTCGCGCGCCGCTTGTTTTTCAAGTCAATGCCCAACATTGATTTTAATTTGGACAGACTAACATACACATATGTATTATGATTACAACATTGTGCACACAATTTTTATTGCTCGAATAACATGTGGTCATTCGGCTACATTGTGGATTCGGCTATCGTTTAATTCTCAGTATTGATTTTGATGTCATTTATGTTTCATCTGCTTTGTTACCAACCCTCTGCCTGTAGAGATTGATGGAATTTCGGAAGCTCACATGTAACGTGATTATCAATTTAATTATTTCAGTTTGCAGTCGACCGACATGTTATCTGCGACCACAACTTGACTCACTAATTAAGCATATGGAATTAAGTGAATTAATTTCAACGAAAATGTAAGATAGAAAAGTGATTTTTAATGCAATGATTTAATAAAGGTATGTAAAACGATTTGTGTATTTTTTGTTATCAGACATCAAAACCATGCTTGCATTGTATATAATTCATTTCTGAAAAGTACTTTAAAATTTACATTTTTAGATTTAATTTGTTTGTGGTTTGTTAAATTTACTGCAGTAAAAGATTTAACGATTTGTTGCCTGATTTATAGATAGGTTATGTAAATATTAAAATGCACCGCAGATAAAATTTCTAAGAAATATTTAGAAATTTACAGAATATTATCACACATGAAAAAACGATGACTAAAACTTTTAAATTTCGCAACAACATGCCAAAAAGGAAGATAAGAGTATCTCGTGACCATGATAACAACGCTAATCTTATCAGCATTTAAATCACTGTATATTGTAAATAGAAATGACATAAATACATTTCAAGAAACATAATTCTAAAAAAGTAAAAACAAATAAAAAGTTTATTTGCTTAGTTTATTTCCTTAATTAATGACAAATAACATCCGAAAATAAAATGTGATAAAGCTACAATTTTGTAGAACAAACGTTAACGAGAATTTGTAAGAGGTTGCCTCATTAAAATTGAGTAACAACTTAGATATTTGTGTTTTTATTAAAATTCATATTTTCTGAGTTTATTAAATGGAAATAATGAATTTGATTCCGATCAGTGTCCTTGAGCAAAACCACTTCGGGTCATGAAAGTAATTTGTTATTTGGTATACATTACAAATTAAACTCATTTAGACATTCGCTAATTAGTCATTTATTTTTATTTGTTTGGTAAAAGTACTTTCTTAGATAATTTGATTTTGATTTGATTACAAAATAAATGAAAATAAATATATTCTTGACTTTTAATCCAATTAATTTCACAATTGCTTTTATACATTATAAATTACTTTATGTTTTAAATATAAAAAATTGACTTGAAATTTAGGAATGGTTCTGCTTCAAAATAAATTATTTATCTTTGAATATTGGGAAGAAGGTAATAATTAATAACATGAATCAAATTGATGTCTTAATTGCAAAGGTAAATAGAACACCAAATAGCGAAATTATTCATAAACTGTGTTCAATTTTCGAATTAACATATCAAAGCGGTTTTGAAATCGATATAAATTCTAAATTTAATTTTGAATATAAAACAATTATAGTTATTCACCTATTTATTGTTAACTGTTCACATATGCCGCAGAATAACATGATTATAGTATATAAATAAACATTATTATAATCTCAAATATAAATTATTACATATTATTTCCATAATTGCTTCCTGCCTCTACATAAACTTCTGTTACATTAAATCGCTTTAATATTAAAGCGTTTGTATGCAATATGCATAAGATCTGCCGCCAAACCAACAACCCATATGCATACAAATATAATTATGTAATCCCGTAACATATTTAGTCAAAGTATTCAACTCCATCATGAATTGATTCGTTGCTACTTGTTTTATCGGTGACAAATTGATTGTAAGCGGAAAAGGTCGCATGGATCGTCATGTGCATTAACAACGCACGCGGAAAACACATGCGCCGCTCGAATTCTAACAACAAAGGAAATACATACATATTGTTCAAAAACTCAAACTCTTCCCATTCTTGTTCCCCGCGAGCGTGCACAAAAACGATTATACTAAATATTGAATTATGCATATTATTATTAACTACAGTTTACAATTCAATATGGAAAATGGAAAACGGAAAGGGTTACCAGCATTCGATTTGTTATGAAGTGCAGTAATTATTGAGGCGTTACTTCCGGCCGTAAGTAGCATAGATACTCAATTCTAATGACAATAAAACTGTAAACGCATCGAGGACAGCAATTGCTATCAAAGGAAAAACTTTATAAGTCATGTAATAGTAAAGAAAATGGAAAAGTACTCCAACTAAACAACTTTCCTCACTTACTATACGGCTTTAATAAATATTATGTTCCCCCCCAATTCAGAGCCCATAAAACTTCACTCTCACCCCATCGCGCATACGTTCAGCTGCATCCCCTACCTATACTTGCCACCATTTAGTATATTTTCTCATTTTGCTTGCCTTGTTTGGCGCTTAATTTTCATTTCAACTCACCCCATTCACGAGTGAAATACATGAAGTCACCGACGAACGGCGACGCATGGAAGCGACGCTGGCACGATGTACATCCCATAGAGTTCACCACCCCCCAAATCATATGTAAGCATGTATATCTATACCCATGTACATGTTTATGAAATGTACATACGCCAGAGCTCTTTTACATATCACTGGCAACCCCCCTCGCACCCAACCCAGCTCGTATTTGCGCTGTTATTTCATATACATTTGCAGATGTTCGTATGTGCACACACATGAATCAAGCATCTACATTATGCACACAATGCTCCTATATACATATATTTGTATATATCTGAAATTTATTTTCAAATAATACACAAATTTGTAAACACCCCAGCATGAAAAGCATAGAGTCAGCCCATGTACAGATAGTACGACGAGTACATAAAAGTTATGGGTTTTGCAACACCACATTCTCTAGGTTTTTGTGTTACGTTTATGTTTTGCCTTTTGGTGGTAAATATTTTTTCGTTTTCAATGTAATTTCATAAAAGCTTTCTTTTTCTATTAATCAAAGAAATAAAAATCAATTTTTTTTAGCAACAATTGAGTTTATTTTTTAATGGAAAACATTGAATGGGGGAAATCAATTTTATTGAAAAAAATTAATTGGAAATTTTTTCTGTGTTTAAAACAAAAGTTTGTTTTTTTTTGCCGTCACCTCTCAAATTACAGAAAGAAGCAGTTAATCGAAATTCCAGAAATTTTTTTTCTCACATGCAAAATATGAAACACAGTTTTTCATGTGCAAAATATATAAAAATGCTTCACTGCTAAATTGCATGTTCAAACAAAACTATAATATATCAATGAATAAGATGTAAAATGGAAATATCCTTTATGTAAACAGTTTTTCCGCTTTATTATGGACAATAAAGATTAGTGACAAAAAGAAACGCCGACAATACATATATATAATAGATCAAATTAATTACATAAATGCTTTTGCAATAAAAAATAATGTATTTCCATCGTTTCAAATTTAAATAGAGATGATTCTCATCTCTATTTGCGTGCTTTAAATCCACCCCAACCCCATTAAAAGCTTCCACAGCATTTTTCACCCTCCATGCACGTTCATAATTCGTATACTTTCTCTCATATTCTGTTCTTCTCTTCTGAATATTTAACTCTGGATTCTTTCTCTCTTTCTCTCAGTCTGCTCGTTTTACCTTCAATGCACACAATTCACCCAATTCTCTGCCAGATCCCAATCCCCCTCTAACTGACTATACTGCCTTTACTGCAACGTTATACGAGTAGCATCCCCTATTTTGCCCACTCACCCAGTCCAAGCACTGGCAATGTGCGGCAAAAACGAAAAACAAAATTTGAACGAAAAGTATAAAACTTAAAGAAGTGCGGGGGAGGAGGGGGTGGGGAATAAGTTAAGGTGGTGGAGAATCAGGCGAAGATGAAACGTGTGCGGTGGAGTAATGCAGGGAAAAAGGAAAATTGTACAAAAATTTCTCAAACACAATGTCATATATATACTTTTGCATTCTGTTTTACGATTTGTCTTTCGTCCTTTTCATCTCTCCTTAGCCCGCTGTTCCTCGCCTTTATACAAACATATATATATAGACTATATTATGTTTTCATTGGCGTTTTATATATTCTGAACGTTGTTTTGCTTCGTTGCTTCATTCGGTATTCCGTATAAAAGTAGGGAATTTCCACAAGAAATGGGAATCCTTTTTCGGGGGTTTTTAGTGTTGTTCCTTTTTGACTATCAGTATTCTCTTCATTTTATTCGCTTTCGTTCTGTTTGTTCTCGATTTTTTTATTTTTGGTAGAAAATAAAAAGTTGGCAAAAGATGGAGAGCTTGCATTTTCCATAAAACTAATGAAAAATACCCATATTTTATTGGTAAATTCAACAATGGCTGTCAAGCATTTTCCGACATCGCACTTATTAGTACGTTTTGTCACCATTTGAATAGTTTACATAGTATTATAACGATGAAAAATTAAATTCTGATCTTTTTTATTTTCCAGCTTAAAAAGTGTAATTAACCGAAATCTATCAAAATGGTTCGTTTAAATTATTAATTTTCAGTTTTTTTTCCGCTGCAAACTCAGTATATAAGCCGAGTGGAAATGGTAAAACGAATGTATGCCGAAAACATTATGTTCACATAAACATCATCGATTTTGTCCGGAAATTGAATTAATAAAAAGCCGTCCTCAAGGTATATACGAGTATAAAATGTATGGTGCACTCACCTCGCCATGACAATTCCTCCCCAACGGTGTGTTTTCTGGCAGGAAATATAATCGCAGGCCCGTCAACAGGCACTGCTCGTTTTTGTCACGCCACACCATCCGCAGCTCGGCCAGGCAGGCGATCGGCGAGTCGGACCACGGACGCACCGGCACACAATCGCCCAATGCAAGCACTAACGTTCTGTGGCATCTGCACGTGTGAATAACACACACGATTGAGTGGAGTGGGTGAGAGTGGGTGGGGTGGCGGGACATATGGGGTGGGTAGTGGTGGATTTTTGGATATATCACAAAATTAGTTTCAAATGCTCACACTCGTTCTGTCTTATGTGTATATGTGTTTACTAACACCGACATAGTTTCATTACCTAATTCCGGATGCGCCATCCGTGGTTGGTGGTGGCTGGTGCACTTGTTGATCTGCACTGCCGCGATTTTTGCGCACATTTGCTTTACTTGCCACCGCTGCCGCTGATGTCGAGGGCTCGTCAGCGGCAGCTGTTGACGTCGACGGACTCGGTGACAATGGTGGTGGTGCCGTAGCCGTTGTCTGACATCCGTCGGCTGTAGTTGTTGTACAACTACGGGACGATGCTGAACTGGAAGCAGCTGAAGATGGTGGTCCCTGGGAGATGCGAATACCTTTGTAGAAGGTATATGGACCATGAAAGCCACAGGGATTTCCAACAACCTGCAAGTGACAAACAAAATTGTTTTTTTTTTTTAATTTAATTTAAATTCATGTTAGTTCTGTTTTTGGAATTTAATACATAATTCTTATGTTCAACTCAGCCAGTATAATTCATGAATTTGTCTTCCTCTATGTTCACATTAACTTAATAGTTGACATACTTCGTCAAACACAGCCAGCAATGCGGTTAGATAGCATAATTAGAACAACATTTATTTAATGTTATAGCCTCATGTTACCGCAGTACATAATTTGTACCACTGTAAATTTGTCCAGTACAATTCATGTTGATGCATATGGACTTAATTTTCATCAAATTAGTTGTGTTCTTTGTTGTTTTCTTTTAGTTTCAGTTAAGATTCAATTACGTTGTTTAAGTGATCTAGTTTCAATTGTCTGATGAAAGAAATTCAAACAATTGGACTTTCGAGAAATTTGTCATGAATTAGTGACACAACAAGAATTAAATCTCATAAATATTCTTAAAAATACAATTTTATATAATTAAGATTACAATTATTAATTAAGATTGAATATTTGATATAATCTTGGACTACTAAAATGCCAAATTTTCATTACAAATGTTTGTAAGCTTTTGTACAGGAAACCAAAAATACCGCAAGTGAGTTTATCTAAATGCCAAAGATAGATCTGTCTTACCTCATTTGCCAGAGATAAGATATAAATCAGCGATAATGGCAATTCTCGACAATAAATTATGCCTGTTCAATATTTATGTATACATTACAATTCTTGATATATTAATAAACATATATGGAACCATTAAAAGTATAAAAACGTAATTCAATAACAATTCTTCACTTTACACATTGTACAAAGTAAACGCGCAACATATATTATGTACTGAAGATTATGCACATTTCCATCCAAACAACATCCATTATTAAGCGAACGAGAGAGATAAAGGCTCACGCATATGTATTGCCGTTTAAACACATGCGCTGTGCTTGGAATTACATTATTTTATTATGTTTGCATAGCATATATACACAGTTTACACACAGAAAACATAAAGAACAATAACATTATAAACACTATATAAGTTGAAACATGTTTTCGGAGCGAATCGTTTACCCAGTTTTCGTCGTCCGCTGTTTGTTGACTTGATATATTCGTAGATGGCTAATGAAGGGTGTCAACTCATGAAATATTAACTAAGTTTGTATCATATGACAGCATTTAAGACGATCTTTAAGAAGTTACTATTGATTACTCAAGTAGAAAGTAAATACTTTGATAAACATCAACTAACTAAACCTCAACTAAATAAACTTTATAAATTAAATTTTCTAAAAGTTTAATTCAAAATATTATAAGTAATATATCAAGTGCAATATTTTCAGCAAAGAAACTTAATTAACCTTACAAAGATTATCTCCAGACCCTTAACCATAACTATTTAATTAAATAATTAAATACCTAAAGTTTACTACAGTTAAAATATTTACCAAAATAGCTTTGTTGAGCTTGTTCGCAACTTTTTAAACATTTTTCAAAATTCACATAGCACAGCTAACTGTACATGTACATACTATACGACAGTTGCATAGGATATGTACACAAATATGCAAGCTCTCTGCACTGTCAGAGGGATAAAATGTAATGGTAAAAGCGCAACAACAAAAAAACGAAAAAAAAAAGATAGAACGAGAGCATTAAACTCGTCTGAGTCTGCTCGTCTCTACGTGAGCTGCAAAGCTATGTGTATACATAATCAAAAATGTGCGATTATATACATTTTATGCATATTTATGTACATTGCGATTGCAGTTTCAGCGATTGAAATTGAAATTGCGGTCTAAAGTAAAATGTAGCCGCCGCAAAAAGTTCAAAGTGACCAAATATTTTGATATTCTGCGATTAAAAAAAATCAGATGAAAAGTCAATTATTGGGGGGGGGGATTATTGATTTGATTTTTCGCTTTTAAAATGGCCAATGATTGGTTTTCAATAAACAAAGTTTATTTTAAATTATTTAAGCATCCTTTTGCGGCATTCTATTTACTATTGCTACATAAGTTTATAATGATGGCGAAGCTTTCTGTACGTTCTATTTTGAATTTAAAATGACAAAACATTTAGGTTAATGCTCATTCTTTTGTGTGAATTTTAAATTGAAGTCAGCATATGTTTCACAATTTCATTTTGTTGTATTTATTTTAAAATATTTATTTTGGAACGAGCCAGGAGGTATTTTTTTGATGGAATCAGCATGTTAAAATAATTGTGAAAACACATATTGTTTGTATTGTTGGATATCACTTTTTGTCCATAAAATTAAAGGTAAATTTAAAACATTTTTCTGTGCAACAAATAAACTTTAGAATAAAAATACTTTATTTTAACATAATAATTCTGATATCAAAACAAAATTCTAAAAAAAAAACTCCAATTTAGGATTATATTGTTTGAGTTTTTAAATAGTAAAAGTAAAAGCTTAAGTACTTGCATTTCAACTTCGTTAAAGCATTCCCATCCAATAAAACCAGAGCAAAAGCTCACCAAACTCGAAAGCTATTAGACTTAATTAAGATTCGCAGAAAATAAAATTTATTTATATAACTTTGGCTGTTGTCAATGTACAAAAAGCAAAATGTCATTTGAGTAATTTGACATTTTCCCTTATTTCTCATAAAACATTCCAATTTCCACCCCAATGCACTTGATACTTGTTTTTATACTTGTTTGTTGAGTGGTTTACAATGCAAATAATCAGAAAATAGCCAAAATGTGAGCTGAAAACGTTTGTGTGACGGGAAAATTTGTAAATTGTTATTAAGATAAACAAAGTTCAGGCATTTTCCAATTTCCTACATTGCCCATGTTCCACCACCCATCACATGCGAGCAGTTTCCCTATATTTATTCTTTAGCCGCAAATGTGCAAATAAATTTTGCGATGCTGCAATCTCTTTAATTCTCCTTTACATTGTATTTCATCTGAAACGTGTATAAGGATAATAATAAAACTGAAAGTCCTCGTTAGAATAAGGAATGGGGAAACTGCGACAGCATATAAAGACGTTACATATATACGAGAGCAGCGAGCATGGCATTTGGCAGGGTTGGAAATGTTCGCATATACACGAGCAGCATGAAAGTTCGACTTCCCAACTACAACAACAACGAAGGTGGTAAGTTTTGTCCTTTTTGCACTTTTATGTCATTTCGCCAAACACAAACGACACAAACTTTGATGGCAGCCATTGGGATACGGTATCTGTAACAATCTTTTTCTATTTTATTGCACTTCTTGCATTCATTCTTGTACTTGAATTGTTTAAGAACTTGCTAAGAAAAAAAAGGAAACATGTAGGTTGTGGGCGTTGCAAGTTTAGTTGCTTTACAACACCTTTGTCTCTCATTAGATATTATTAGTTTTTCAGCGGTAAACGTGTTAATTATATATCACTTCGTAAACTTAACATAAATCTTTAAGCATTCACTCATGTTTTTGCTGTAATCAAATAGCTGCTCGCAATACATTTCAGTCGATGTTTCCGGTACTGTAAACGTCTTGAATACATTTCGTTGGTACTCAATTGATGGGTGTTGATGTTACCGAAACCGCAAACAATAAACAAGGCAACGGAAATTCAAGAAGCACATGTTTATATGTTAATATGCAACTGTAGCTTACATAATTGTGGCTGCATAATTCAGTATATGCATTCGATTAGACGGTTGTAAAGGGGTGCATTAATTTTTGTTCAAACTCTTGTTTCGGAATTGGGCGGAGGAATAACTAATTCAATTTACAAACAACATGGCTGATTTTGTCAATGCCGATCAATATTTGGTGTCATTCACATCAAAACTCTTTAAACTATAGAAATGCTATCGTGTCTTAACCGGAATAAAGTTGATTAAGATGACAATTCTCAATCGCAAAGAAAAATCGATAAAAACGATAAATTTAAAGATTGTGTCTCTTTAAAACTCAATTTAAATCAGTCAAAAACAACTTAAACGATTTACAAATAAATGCATGAAAACCACAGGGTAAACATAAAGTCAAGACATTTACAAATGTCAATTACCCCAAATGTATATCACGACAATCGCTCATTGAAATTAAATATAGAATCGTTATTGTTGTATATATTAACCAAAACGAGGCCGTAAAAGTAATACATAAAGTATGCTGTTTCTATTATGTTGTGTTTGCTATATTTAGCGACAATGAGCGATAAGAAATTGTACATGTATGACGCTGCCTGTAATATTTCATGTGTGTTGTTTCTATTCCAAAAACCAGAACCGTATAAGCTCAGTGGGTGGGCGATTCCGTGGAATTCATACAGGCAAGAAGGGGCAAAACTGGATAGAATTGTACGTTATGTACTAAATAGAAATATTTGTCTGTACAATTGAGCATCTACAGCACAATCAATAAATGCATTATCGATTATAAATAACTGCGAACGCTGCGCTGCGATTCATATAATCAAAGTGCAGCCAGTAATCTCTGTCTGCATTTGTCCATGCAGAAAATGTTTTGAATCATTCGGTGTAGGTAAAGTATATATTTATATGTATTAATATAAGTTGTGTGCACGTATAAGGACGAGTTATTGTGCTTATCTGAATATGATCGATTAATTCTCTAATTGCATGGAATTTGTAAGATTTTCCAATTATGAATGGAACGCTTATTAAGTTAATTTTCGATCGAATACAAAGGGTATTTCAGTAATTATATGTTTAAATGATG
>JANSTS010013590.1:17767-32435 GCA_026546915.1 Sylvicola fuscatus
AATTGGCAACAAAAGTTTGGAATGAAATAATTGTGTTTTGTAATGGAAAGAACGTGGGAATTTATTCAGTCAAATGGTTTTTGTTTGTTGAAATTCTCTTTGTGCTAGAACAATGCTTCCCCGTCAAACCTTTATTTTGATGAAGGTTTTTGCAACTCTTAAGAAGGTCAATCCGATCGATAAGATCTTGATAAAATAATTTGACATTTGTAATTTTGCCCAAAATAGTAATTAGTTATAACAAAATTGCGTATATATTTTATAATTGTTTTGAATGATCCCACCCTGTGATTTGAAGATATTTTCGCATAATTACAATCCAATGTGAAAGCAATTACAAAACGAAATAAACGTTAGTCTAGTTAAAACTATAAAAAGCAAAAATAAAAATTTCAGAACAGTGTAGTCATCCAATAAAAATTCGTATTTCCTTGCGGTTTTTATTCACCAGCTTCATCAAAATCCAGCTGGTTTTTGGGTCTTGTGCTTTTGCTTTGTTCCTTAACTTGAACATGTACACATGTAAGCTTTTAAATAATTTCTCTTGCACAGAAGAGACAAAAATATGTTGTCAAACTCATGTTTTTCTCCTAAGTGTATCATCGTTTATTAAAAATGCATGTTTATAGCACTGCAGTTCCGTTTGTTGCCGTTGCAAGATGCAGTACCTAAATTAAAGAACATTTTTCGACACTAAACAATTTCAAACATCACAAATTCGCATATGCAAAGTATTTCATCTCAGAACAAGCTAAATATTGAATGGAGGAAAAGTACATAATTTGACTGTGAGCAAGTACAACAGAGCTTGGAAGACTTGCCATGATGGTTCTACGAGCTTCCGTTTCGCGTATGTGCACGTATTTTTCTATACATTCGACTTTTTACAATAATTTTGTTCCCCTCAACAAAAGTATGTACTTGGTTTTGGGGAAAAAAAAATCTGCCTCCAGCTATTAAGACGTTCACGAATACTCCGTCATTTCCCTTCATTCGCATTGGTTTGTGGGATATTCTTGCTTTGATTCTATGCGGAAAATTTTCCAGTTTACTTTATTTTTTCTGTTTGCTTTTATCAATTTACATGAACTTGTGAAGTTATTTCCAAACTCATTTGACTGAAATACAGCATGAAAGTTATATTGAAAAGTAAAACTCATGTGGTTTGTTTGAATAATGAAACCGTTATAATAACATTCCACTCATACATTGAGCTATATTTGAGTGAAATATTGAATCATGAATTTTTAATGTATCTTCATTAAACGCTTTAACATGGGCGTGAATAGTATTCGTAATAGTCAATGCTCGTGGTGTTAGCACTTAACAGGCATTTAAATGAATGAACCACCACCGAAACAGCGATTTGCAGTAAAGAATACAACCAAGATTGCTTTTGAAAAATTATCGCACTTGGCACGGAATTCACGAAGTCACGGTCACGACAGTCTGCGACAATAATAATCGCACACAGCCGCATGTGCAGAAAATGCGAACGGAAAAAAAACGGTTACACAATATATTTGGAAAAGCAATAAATCACACTGTTAAATACAGATACGAAGACAAGAAAAGTGAATATTTCTTATACTGGAAAATTATTATTTTCATTGTTTCGAAAAAAAGCTATAAACAGTGAATCTGGGACAATTTAATATGATGTAGCATTTTCATCGTTCATTTATTACAGCAATGCATTTTGGTGGTAGAAAAAACGTACATCTAATTTGAATTTACATTAAAATATTGGATGAGTAATGACTAGCTAATATTAGTTGAGTTTCACAGAACGGAAATATAAAAAAAATGACCTCGGATTGATGACTTTTATGGCTTTGAAATTATTTTTTCAACTCATTATCATTCTTTTCGTAGCATTAGCAAGTTCTACAGAATTATTAAGTGACTAATAACAACAAAAAACCATAGAAATATAATAAAATGATAAACCATAATATTTCGAGTCAAATAAAATGAATATTAAGTTTTAATGAAAAAAATACAAATTAACTGACTACTTTCATTAAAAAATGTAATCCAAGGTCAAGCATTTTTGAATTATTGTAAGTTGTTCATGTTTTTGAATCAATTTAAAGTTACAAAAACTGGGGCTTTGTTTAAATTTGGTTAGGACATTTAAAAAATTCATCAATAAACCATAAATAAACAAATGTACACGAAATGATGAGGTCACAAACTAAAACGAATACACACACATTTAAATTACCATATTCATGGGCGTACAGAAAAGAAATGGAAATGAGAGAGAAAACAGAACAGGAAAAAAACACAACAAAAATTATGTACACTGAAAGAAAAACAGGCATTCACATCAATTTGATTTCGAAACTGTGTATGGATGTGAACTTTATGGGGGGGATGAGAATATAAAGTGTACACGAACTTTTTGTATACACATACGTGAGCTTTATTGATGTACATCCATTCATTGGTGTATTTATACGGATGATATTGTAGAATCTGTTCATATATCGCATTGTTAACACAATGAGTAATAATATCAAATAGTTATTCAAAAACGAATGCGAGAAACATTCTTGGCATTTATATGACTTTATAAGTTTGAAGTTGATTCGTTCATAATACGAAAATGTTTTAAAAAAGAATTTGATAAGAGGTTAAATCGAAAATTTAATAAAAAATTGATAATAAAAAAAAAGTAATCAAGGAAATACTGAAACTGAATGTAATTGCTTTTATTCAGTCATGCAGTAAATTCAACTCGTTTAGTTGTAGTTTAGTACGTGAACAACGAGAACGAACAAACAGTTGGAATTTGGACACTTTTGAGAAACTTGTAGCCGGAAATCAATAATTCAACATCGTTTCATTGCTGTTCAAAAGCGACAAAGAAAATGTCTCATATTGGGTTACAAATAAACGTCGACAGCAGTGCAAACTGCAGTTGATTATGCATTTCAATGAAATTTATTTCTGTCGTGTAAAACCGCCAGAAAATGCATCGTCAACTAATTTGCAGTATACTAATGAAAAAAAGCATACATTGAGTAGACTTTTGTTTTCACTGAAATTAAACATTTCATTTAAAAAACTTTCAACTCTTGCGTACGAGTGCAAAATGAAACGAAATGAAAGTAAATAGCTTTTAATATTTTTGCCTTCTTTTGATTTGTTTTCATATTCAATTTATTTATTCTTTTATGCAAAATGATTTGCTTAAAGTTTTTAGCACTCTTGAATGAGTAAATATTGTCCAAAATAAGACGTATACCAAATATTAAAAGCGAACAATTCAAGGACTGTAAAAATTGGTTCAAGGTCAATTATAAATTCAAGTTGGTTGAATACGAACGTTTTTTATTTACGAAAACATTTAATTTTAATGTTAAAAAATTATTGGACAAATAAAATCAATCAAACAATGAAATTACAACACTATTAAACACTTATCGTCAAGTGATCAATGTCATTCATTTGAAACAAGTTTCACCAATCATTAAACACGAAATCCATCATTTAAAAACAATTAAACAACCCACGCCTAAGGGTGTTTTACACCACAATAAAATAATCCAAAGAAAAAAGTTGTACAATTGTACATGGCGAACAACAAGAATCGTAAGTGAATTTACATTCCCCATTACGAAAAATTATAATAACTGCCATAATTCAAAAATACTACAGAACTCACCTCATTCCACGCCATAACTTTTTTCTAAGTCCATAATTTGTTATATACGATTTAATTAAAGTGGAAGCAACGCAACAGAAAACGAAGAATGAGCGCGAAAAAGTCAATAAATTGTTATTTTTGTGAGACATACGTGTATGCATCTCGTCCCCATTTACGTGCCAACCCACACACATGCAAGCCTGGGTATTTGGTATTTATGCCTGCCATTGGCGTTCATCCCGCGCGCGCCAGTTATTTTTCCCCCAATCTCTGTTTTCGTTTCTCTTTTGCACACTCGTCTTAATACTGTGTGTAGTTGTTGTTTTGGGTGCTTTTTTTTTTTTTGCTCGGTTTTCTGTATTATCTTATATTCTGTTTCCTTGCATTTTTCACAAAACAATTTTCCTCTTTGTTTCTGTTTCATTATAATATGTGGCTCAGTGAAACAAAGCTCAAAAATAAACGACTTCAAATGCGAATTACATATTATGTATGGAAAAACTGTGTCCGCACTGGGAAAATGACGTAGATGGAGGAACGAATGGCGAGAAACGAAAAAAAACGAAGCGAGCTAAACGCTCATCAAGATTGAAAACAGCGAATCCCAAATAAAGTTAGAATTAGAGAGAGAGCGAGAGAGAGCGAGACTATTGTCTACAATTAATATTAATTATTATCAAATTGCATTCACTTTTCTTGCTTTGAGTGTAGGTTAGTAGTGTTACTAAACACGCAGATAATGAGTGGAGATAAGTGGCATTACTATGTGTAACTTGGATTATTGGCTGCTTAATCTCTTTAAACACAATTAATGTAACTTAATGAGCTATGAATAATAGGAACTGCAATGCTTTTATGATAATGATTTTTGTATGTAAATATTTCTTCACTTATTATCTTGTTTTTCAAAAACTTTTTTCGTAAGAAAATTCTATTTTAAGCGTTAATTGAGTGCTAAATTGAAGAATCACTCATGACATTTAAAAGTTACTCACAATTGAGTAAATTAATAAAATACATAATCCAATAAAATTGAGTAAAAACGTTTACGTAAAAAAAAAAAAAAAAATGTACAACATGAAAGTCATAAAAATAATCATCTTGACTGTAGCATTTTAAGAAACGTTTATAAATCTTGAAACCAATTCAATTTACAACATGTTCAATTGGTATATCTATTATTAGTGCACCCCAGTGCAGCGGCCACAAACTCTGTATGCAACGTCGCATATTAAGAGGCAAACCACTCGATAATCCTCCTTTAAAACGGTATTTGTGTGTCAACACACCTAAACACGAGCGGCTAGCATAATGAGGGCAAAAAGGAATTCGAAGACTTCGTATGATAATATCAGGTCATTAGTCTTCCTCAAAAATGACGAGTCTTCATAAAAATTTGTAGGAATTGTTGAACAACGGTTCGCTAACTATAATTAATTACGGAAATCAATTGAATTGGCAACAGAGCCAATTTTCTACGTAACGAAAGAATCGTCCTAAGAATAGAAACGTTTAAGCATTTTCATGATATTACACTCTCAATCTAATCGACACGCAACATAACATTAATTAGCCTAATAATTACACGCACTCTCAGAGATACCGGCGCACAAGAAACGCTCAACCAGTACAGCAAAGGTGCACAATGAATTTATTTGTTATCCGAATTATGAACAATTTTCTAAATCCATCTTATAAATAATTAAAATGAAAGCAAATACAATTTAGATGAAACAACATGAAATGGGGGAAAACGTGGGGAGAAGGAGGGTGAGGCGGCAAAAAAAAATATTGAGAAATGAGAATACCAGAGCAACAGTGGAAGAAAAATGGCATATTATGGAAAATATGTGTGTGAGAAAAGAGACACAAAATTATAATAATATAACAGCTAAAGAGGAATAGCAAAATAAACATGAAATATAGAGGAGAAAAGAAATAAATTAAAACGAAAAGAGGGACAAAACATGAACAAATAAAACACACACAGAGAACACGAAAGAGGAATAAACGTATAAAACCGCCCTGGCTTGTACGAGCGCGCCAGTTGTACATGAATATGAAATATTCGTGCGAACGAAACGCGGCGATCGGGGCGCCGATGCAGCTGAGCGAGACACCGCCATGTTCTCGGTAATGCTCGGCCGCCTGGCGATGACATGCTTGCGATGCCGGCGCAAGTGCATGGCGGCGCGGCGCGGGACGCGGATAAAACGGGGAAACTGTGTACAATATTATAGGAAATAAAATGTTAAAATGCAGGCAGGAGTGGATAGAAGAAATAATAATGAAAAATCAAAAATCAGAGTAGAAAAGGAAGTGTGAGGGGAAAAATACTGCACTGAGTTGAAAAACGTATATATATATTGTGAATGGGTATAAGACGAAATGCACTCAAATGCCAGGACAAAAAAAATTATTTTAAAGAGAGAGAGAGAAAAGGATGAAAAAAAGGGAATTTTTCATGTATAAAAATAAAGTAAAACTGTGAAATAAATTGAAGAAGAAGAAGAAGAAAACATTTATTCGTTTTATTGCGTAGAAGCGATATTGAAAGGTTTTTTGTGTGTGTGCATGAGTATTGCTTTGTGTGTTTTTCATTGGCCTCTCTTTTCAATTTTCTGTATTTTCCTTGCCTCATTTTCTATTTTGGAGCGCGTACGTCGTACGACAAGAGCAAGAAAAATATGCTTTGTGGTGAGCACAAGTAAATATACCCGATATAGAGCTTAATTGCCCCTTTTTTAAATGTGATTTAAATAACAATTTGTCTCCAAATATTCGTAATGACTTTTCCCCTATTTGTCCGTTTCTGTTTTTGCTCCTTTAGAGCGGTGGGTAGTTTTTTTTTGGCAAACAGCTGTTTTTCAAATATGACCTAATTCTTGTTAATTATTGATTGATAGCATAATTTTTTTGTTTTTTTTAATTACTTAATTTATGACTTAAAATGTGTGCAAATACAATTTTTTACTTTATTATGTACCAATAAATTAAAATTAGTCAACAGTTAAAAATAAACGAAAAGAAAATTTATCAGGGGAAAAAAACCTGAAACCTGCTATCATTAGTGATTATTATCTGCTAAACAAAGATTATTCAATAAACACAATCTATTGTTGAATATCAAAAGCACCACATGACTCCATAAAAGATGATGAAACAATTTGTTAAATAAATAAAATCCAATGCCAATTCAATGTCAATTGATAGTCGTATACATAAACTACATTAAAACTTATGTTGCAACGCCCATCACCTTCATAATTGCAATGTAATGCAGTAAATTCGAATAATAATATGTTGGTTGCACACTCAAAGAAACAACAACGAGTTAGTTAACTCCTCGGCTAAATAAGATTATACAATTAAAAGAAAATTAGGCAAAATGACTGCTAAACGTAAGTGCTATTGCACAATCGCGGTACAGCACGTGTGACGCACACCACCATCGCTCGATGTGTGTGCCACGACATTTGTTTTCCTCCCATTTGCTTTTCTTTTACAGTAACATAAATTTTAAGATGCCCATATAACACTTACGTACTCTCTCCGTACTCATTGTGGTGATAAATACAAGCAGTAGCCAAACAATTGTGTAGTACAATATGTGTAAAATGTACTTAATCTATATTTAAACTTGTTTATTGTATTAATCAACGCGATAATCAAAACTGAAATGTAGTCAAGTGTGAATACTCAATTGGAATGGTAGGTACCACATGGTGAGGGGAAGTCGCAGCATAATAAGTAAGTAAATAACGGGTAAAAAAAAAGGAAAAAGTATCGATGATCACCGCTTTTATTGGACGAGGTACGGCGAAGTGGCGAGGCGAATCGAAGATCAATTCAGACGACAACGCAAAGTGCCAATGTAAGAAACGATAAACGAATTATTTTAATCTATTTTTATGTACACGAGTCTTTCAACTGCACTAACACTCAATTCTCACTCACCGACACACTCAAAGACGGCACCGTCAGCGCTTCGGTTGACCATTAAGGAAATATCAAGAATTAAGCGCAAAAGAAGATTCAAGAATTATAAGTAAAAATGTATTTAATTAATTATTAAAGTCTAAATCACTTAAAACGATAAGACATGAAATTAAACGGAAAATATGCAGTTGTTTTGTGTTGTTTTCATTATTTATGCGTTTTGTACGACATTTTACGAAACCTCTTCGTATATTTATGTGGCGAAAATTGCATACAAACTCATAATGTGCGTATTAATACTTGATGATATGTTGCACTTACGCAAAAATACACTGCCAATTTGCATGTAAATACATTCGTATGTGCGACGTACTTTGCATAAATTGTCAACAAAGAGAAAATGGTAATTAAATTTAAATTTATTTATGGCATTGTTGCTTGACTTATGCCTTTATTTTATGCAATCTCAATTAATTATTTTCACTTACTAACAAGTGGAAAGACAAAGAGGCAGATGGGCCATTAATCGACTTTTTTTTTTTTTTTCAATTTTAACCGTCAAATTTTGTTAAAGCAAAATATTATATTTTACCTTGACTTCCATTTTGAATTATGGCCAGCAGGTTCTGCTTCGAAATCCAGTTATAGTTAAATTATCCAAAATTTTGATGAAACCATGTTTTTCAGATTGTATAACAATTTTTTTTCTACAATTTTCAAATTTTATTCATTCAAATTTTATAGTAATTAATGTAATATTCACAATCACTTAATATTTTTTAAATGAGTTTTAAAGAATTTATGTATTTTTTTGATTAACAAAACAAAATGAAAAAAACTCATTAAAATAATTCACTTTTAAATGGTGAATGCACGTACAAAAGAATAAAAAAAACTCAAAAAATGATTGAACAAAAGAGAATTAGTGACACCGCGATTGTATCTATCTTTATATAAATACACACTGCACTATTTTGTTGTTGTTTTTCTTTCTTGTCTCCCTTTTCTCTATGTACTTAAACACACGCGGGGAAATTGCATAAATGCCCCCGACTGTTCGTATGACAATAACACGAATACGACCGACGGGCGCGTAACGACACTACGGCTCAACGGCTGAACGTCAACTGAGCAAGCTGAAAAGTGAAAATTGCTTCATCCCATTCAATTTTCCACCGTCTTCCACTTTACTGTATTTATCCTCAGTTTGTTCATTATCTGCTCATTCTGTGTGCGTTTCTATGGGACGAGCGCCGAGCTTCCAATATTTTGTATGGTGAATTGAACGCATACGCGCACATGTCATGCATGTATTGACTCTCTCTCTTGTCTCTCAATCTCTTGCTTTGCTTTTAATAATTATTTTTTTATGTCGTATTTATTTGTACATACCTTTTGACACAAATTAAGCTGAATTATTTAACAATACAAAATAGTATGCTAACGTATGACTTTGCTAGAATTACATTTGCGCAAATTTCCAATATGCCGTTACATTTAATTGCACTTGTTAGCTTAATGAATTATTTGTGGAGATTTTTTTGAGTGTAATCGTTTTTTTTTTTTGTATAACCGGTTATAATTTATCATTTGATGAACAAAATCATCAAAAGAAATATTAAAATATTTTTCGTCTTTGAAAAATGTTTTGCAATTGGCAACTTCAATAGACTTTTTTTTTATTGATTTGGTAATTGAACATAATATTTTAATTTCGTTAAAAAATAATTGTCATCAATAATAGTGAAAGTTTCTCGTGTCAACCTAAATAATTTTTAAATAATTGATAAACTATTTTGTTATAAAATTTGTTGATAAACCGCTAATTATATAATTTCATGAGTGCATATATTTAGTTTAAATTGGTTTGCCAAAGTTCTAGAAAACACTTTTTTAATGATGAAATGTTGATTTCAAAAGTTAAACTTTTATAAACAAAAAAATGTAACCGGAAATATCGGTAAATCCGATTGATGTTCGGCCATAATTATTTGTATAAAATTAATTCTATTTGAAATGAACTTTCATCCAAATTTAGGTCCAACAAAAATATACAGAATTATAACCGGCGAAACGGTTCACGCCCGCACCCAAACGCTCTCCCCCATCCCCAATTCATCCCTTTTCATTTGCACCATCTCGTTGTACGTTATCTACAGCGCATTATAAAGGTATATATACTCCCTATAATATGGCATGCTGTATTTAACCTATACCGTATTTATGTAGCTACATACATATTTATGCTGCTGCGTATTATGTGCACAATTCAGTGTTTTGTGAGAAATCCGTACGTTTGCAGCGGAGAGAGAGAGCGGAGACGACACGGGCGGGTGATCGAGTGAAACATAAATGCGCTCGTATTTGTAATGCGTATTGAGCCATGGTCGATTTTTATGTTTTATGTTAATAAATTATAATTTGCTAGTCCAGATTACTAACGATGTAAGCTATTTTGCTCCAAATTGTTAATTACAAGTAGAATTTGGATAGGAATTTCGTGATAAAAGTGACAAGGAGTTTGATTTATTTGCAACATTATCACACTCAATTGTATTACTTGTAAATAATTTTGTTTAAAAAATATTTTTCTAAAAAAAAAAATACTTTTATGGCTATAGAGTAAAATTGAAACACTTTTAATATAATTTATGTAGATAATTTGATGAAAACTGCGCGTTTGATATTAACTTTGTATTAACTTTGTAGAGATAATGACTTATGCTACGGCTCTATGCACATTCTAATCTAATTTTATCTTTGAGCAATATAAATAACAGCACTTTTGAAGAGGCGAGCCAATTTCAGTTTCAACTTACAATCATGCAACTAAAGTGTGTTTGAGTGGCCTTATATACGCCGATTATATTCATTTTATCTCTGTAAGTGGTTCTTATCATTTTCATCGCTGTATTTGTGAATTTAACCTTTGTTAAATTAATTCATTTACATTCAAATGTATAACTGGTTGTTTCTTCTTTTTTTTTTTGAATTATGAAAAATTGTTTGTGGTGGGGGCCGGAGCAAGGTATTTTATTTATTTCTATTTGTTTAAGGTATTTAAATTACATACCTATACTTTAATAAAAAAAAAACATTAAATAAAAAATGATTGCTGTAACAAAAGTACAACAATTTAACACAAAACGAAAATGAATTATTGCCAAAAAATTCTATCAATCATAATTCTTAGTAAATGTCAGAAAGAATTTATGTTTGGAAAAAACGTTTGTCCTTGGAAAGCTCGGTTCATAAACTTGAATAAAATTATAAAGATTGGGAATTGAAGATGAACACAAATCAAGTTTTTTTTATTAAATTACTTTAAGCTATTTGTTGTTGCTTTGAAATAGTGAAACTGAAATGCACTCAAGTAGATTATTTTAGTGATATTTCACATTATGACAAACATTTGCAGCAAATTTCTAGGTCAGTTGTCATCGCAAACTATTTTCAGCTCACAAAGCATTTTCACAAATTCTCTTTTAATAACAGCGATTCTTCTCCAAGGTGATTTACGTTTAAAAATTTATTGTTAAAGGAAGAATCAACACTTAAATTCCAATAAAATGAATTTGTTTTCTGGGAAATTTTTAGTCTCCTTTTATTTGAAATTAGTTTAAATTGAGCGCAGACATTTTTTGTGGAAATGAAAATAATTTGCTTCAATTGTGTGTAAATTACACAGAAATATTCATTTTTTATAAAACATTTACAGTTATTTGACTCTCCTCTTTAGTATTTAGATTACCAAGTAACTGTAAATTTACCGACGCAAAATACTCTCAGTTTTGTAGGAATTTTTTTTCCACAAAAATGATTTTGTTTTCTATTTCTTTTTTGCTAAAGTGGCAGAACGATAAAAAAAATTGTATTTTTTCCTTAATATTGCTCCTAAAACAGGGGGCTTCAATTTTTGTAGCAATTTTTTTATATGGAAATACTTATTCTTAACATTTAAAACAAATTAAATTAAAGATTCACGTAAAAATATTATATCAATAAACAATTTATTAGGAAATAAAAATATGGAAAATTCAAAATCACTCATAAGTAAAAAGTCTATATGCATTACAAAACGAGTTCACAAAGTCAACGCTTAAAATAACATGTTATTATTGTAGAGCGCCAGTTTAACGTGCAAGAACATTTAAAAAACAAAAAAAAAACAGCATTATTCCTCTATATGTTGGACGTAAAGATCGCTTTTACAATAAATGTCGCACATATGCCAGGCATGCCAAGATTCTTTATAATAAACAGGCGAACTGAATACACATACCTCGACTGGAGAATTTTAATTCAGTTACATAAAAATATCGTTTCAAGCGAATTAAGAAAAAAAAACTTGTTTGGTATAAACACACTTAAGTGCAAATAAATATAAATTTTCCATTTTCAGGCCATTTCAAGGCTTTATTTATAAATACTTTTGTTATTTTTCATTATGCTTCGGCTATGCCTACTACGAGTAAGTGCACACGCGTGTACATGCATGAGTTTTTAATACATGTGGGGTACACGCTGCAGATAATAATATATGCTATGTACGAGACGATTATACGAGTATGTGCGAAATACACAATTATGCTGACTGTATATCGACTGACTTTGATGCACAGAATTTCACATATCAGCAGCTTAATTGCTAGTTCTCGGAAACTGTTACACATCAACATTAATTATTATGATTACAAGTATTACCGAAAACTAAGAAAAACATAGTTTAAGCTGCAATTTGATTTCAAGTTTTTCAAGTTAATATTTTACAATAAAAATTGAATAAAATAAAGTTGTTGATCTCTTGTTTTAAATATGACACGTGTCATACAATTATTTATAATTACATTGTAATTGAAAAGAAGAACAGTAAAATGAAAATTGTACATTTGAAACGCATCCGCCCATATGAAAAAAAACGATTTATTTATAAATTCTAATTGTATAATGTTTTCATAATTTATGAGAAATTAAAGGCAGAATTCCCGTAAGTATTGACGCATAATATAAAGCGCGCGTAAAACCCAGCATATACACACAAACGAATTACATATTATATTATGTTGGAATGAACTCGCGGAGAGTCGTCACGAACGTATCGAAATTATGTACGTTTATCGCAGCTTGGAACGCGCCTGTATGTTGGGTATCACAGATTGGAAGGCACACACATCGATTCGGATAATATGTGAATTGTGAACACACTCACGCAAGTGAAACGTACGTCGTACACGTTAATTTAATTTCAAATGAAGCAGAGGAAAAGAACAAAACGGTCACAAAACAAAGAATTAAGTGCGACAACAGTTTAATATCTGCGTTCTAGTTTTGTTTCCACATATTTTTTTTGTGAAACTTCTTTATTCCTATTTTTGAAATGAAATTCTATATTCCACCATGTTTAATTCGTTTCTGATGCACATTTTGAAGTTTCAATTAGTTTAATTGCATTTAATAAAATTTAATTACTAGAAATGTGTTTCAATTGCAAAATAATTTACATAATTGGTTTCGGGCCGATTGTTATGTTATTTATTGATTGAAACTGTGCGGTTATTTATGTGGTTTGGTATACAAACGAAAAATATTTAGAATGGAAATTTCAATCAATTTTGACCTTTAATATTTCAAAGGTTTTATTTTACATTTTCGACTCGAAACAGCTTTGATTTCTGTTTTATTTCTTTCAGTGAAAGTTTCAAACAAATTCTTGTAGAAGTTTAGTTAATAGCATAGTTTTGCAGGAAAAATGTTTCATCGTTCAATTAAAAAGTTATTGCAAAACTTCTTCTTCTCATGCACTCAAATCGACATACATATTCAATGCGGCCTTTAACATTTTCAACTAAATCAGTTTTTTTTTTCAAACAAAATTATTCCCAACATTGAATCAATTTGCAATTAAACACATTTCAGTAATTTGAAATGATCTCCTTCAATTGCCGCCGTGCGACACCAAATCAGAAACTCTGAAAAGCAATTCACATGTCTAAACATTGAGATAGCATATATGGCATATGCATATACATGTGTTGAAAATTATATACGAATATGTATTGCCGTAAGTATATAAGCATGATGTTTAAACATGTATTATAGCTGTACATGCATAAGCACTTGGAACTTGAAAAGTTTAAGAATTGAATGAGAGAGCGAAGCACAAATTCGCCTCAAAAACCCACACCATTGAAGTAAAAGCTCGCGAGAAACTCCACAGAAAATGCAAATATGTACGAAACTGAAAAATTATTAATATATTATATATTAATATGTATATAGAATAAATGTTTGCGTACGTTTCTGTGTTGCATTGACATGTTGTTTTCATTATAAACGTTATTACGTTATTTCTGTATTTTATTTATCCATCTACACGGGTTTTAGAGACTTTAATTTATGTAATTATAATGTATTAAGTACATACACATTACACATTAAGCAGCATCTCTACATAAATAAAGCAACGTTTTCAAATTAAGGTAACTTATGTGTTTTAAGAACTGCGTTTTTTCTTCTTCATTGTCGTATGCTAATTTGTGCTATGTTTTGACTTTTAGCTAATTTTTAGTTTATTATCTACATTCAACAACATTGAAAAACCAAACCGATGAAAAGTAACAACTATGTATGCTGAGTATGGAATTTATTGCGTAGGTAGACGAGTACATGATAAATGTAGCAAATTTAATCACACACAAGTGTAAAACCTGTTGTTTATTTAATAATTTAAAATGTACAACAAAATTTATGTTAAAAATACGAACATGTGAAATTATAATTAGAAACTAAAAATAACGATCCATATGAATAAAACCGTTGGTGCAATTTTTTTGAAAAACACAAGGATGCACCATAACTTTTTACTTTTCTTTTTTTTAAACGATACTAAATTTATACAAGAAAAGTAAACGAAATGACGTATTATTTGTTTAAATTTACATTTCAAGTTTGGTTTCCAGATATTTGCTTTGTTTCTTTTTTCTTCAAGCTTGTTTTGGATGGTGTAGTCATATTAAGTTGCAACAATACTTAAGTGGTTATTTAAATTGATTTAATAATATGGCAATGATTAAG